>GL501517.1:8257107-8291438 GCA_000149185.1 Mayetiola destructor
TATTGATATTCCGTTTTCATTCAGCATTCAGCATTCAATGTTCAGTATTCGAATATTTCAATATTCACTCAATTCAATCGTATGAATTAATATCTGGTGATAAGAATCTATCTGTACGATTTCTTTTTCACTTCACTAGAAATTTTATTTTTATTTTTATTTTATTTTTGCATATATATATATATATATATTTTTTTTGTTCGCGTTTCCGTGCAGAGTTTGATTCATCGACAAAATCAAATGGAACTCTCAAACTGAACGCGAAACGCACACATAAATACAATCATCATTTTGCACGTTCTTTTTTCACTTACGAGAAAATACAAACAATTTTTCGCAGTTGGTCCGTTAATATTCTATTTCGTTTCGTTTCGTTTTAAAATGTTTGTTTTCTTTCACGATAATTTCCATTTATGATAATCAGTATTTTTTTTTTTTTTTGCGAAGCCCAGTAAATAATTTCGACAAAATCATTCCAAGTGAAATGAACACGCATTAAATTTCATGGGAAGAGCAATCGAACCGAAAAAAATGAAATAAAGAAAAAAAAACCCGAAGCATCAAAACAACTTCATGTTCTTCACCTAAACCTTGGCTTGTTCACTTGCTATTTTTTGTGATCATTTTTTATGTTCATAATCGATTTGAAAAGTTCATCTACGGTGCGAATTACGTACACAATTTTGGTTGTTGCTTATTTTCGTTTCTTTCTTTGATTTTTATTATTTATTATTTATTATTATTGTTTTAATTTGGCTTTGGTACTGTTCTTTATTTCTGAATTTTATGGTTTGGCAGTGCTGTTTTTAATGTATATGGATATTGTTGATGGTTGTTTGTGTTGATGATGCCATTCGCGTCCATTTACCAAATACACAAGAGATCGATTCAAATCATTCAAAATACTTCATTGAATGAGGATAGTTAACGGCTCGAATCGCACATCATCACACAATTCATATACATAATTTTGAATGAGAAAAATAGAAATTTATTTGCAGCCACAAATATTTCGTTTTGCTTCTTTGATTATGTCGCTTTTTATCTTAAGGAAATTCGTTCTGGATTCTCCTTCTACATTCGATGGATTGGATTTGGTTGCATTGTCTGAATCGCTTCGAATCAATGTGTAAATTTATGCGTATGAATTATGTTAAATGGAAAATTATGTCATATAATTCGTCGTTTGTTGAACTCTCGTTCCTCATCTCAAGGTCTGAAGACGAAAGCACATTCACTATTTACACATTTAAAATTTCTTCTTTTTTTTTGGTGAATTTTTAAGCATATAAAGCACCCAAATTACCATCGAACAGAAGAACCCTTTTCAGTTTCCTTTTTGTTTTTTCCGTCTCAAAGTTTCTTTCTCGGTTAAATTTCAAATGGTTACAATAAGCACAATAAGGTCCAAATATGTATAATATGTATAATATGTAAGAAAAACTGTTCATATGTCAGGGTATGTCAGGGTATGTAGTATCTAGTATACAAACAATCATCAAATCTATTGGGTAGATTGGTTATATTATGAAATAAAAATAACGGCAGTCGTTTATGTTCAATGAGATAGATTCAATTGCGATGACAGTTCAACTGGATGATTTTGTTGTTTTTACGGCCTTAAATTTCCACATTTCTTCTACTCCTTATCTCGTGCTGTCTCATCAATTTTATTATTTTATTATATTTGGAATGAAATTATATCAACAATCAACAACAATCATTACAATCAAATTCAAAACAAGGAGAATTGAAGCGACAAATTATTATTTTCATTATTAATTTGAATCTAACCAAACAGATATTCAATGTCTCATGCCTCGAATCACGAAACTCAAACTATAAATTGATAATTGAAAATGTAAGATGGCAATGGTAAATGATGATGATTCGCATAAAATGTTTTAATTGTCCGTCTGACAAAAATATACGGTTGGTGTGTTATTTTTATGATTTTCATTATTATTATTATTATTATTATTATTATTATTATTTACTCTTTCGTATATCTTACGCACAACTATTCATTTATTATGAATTTTATTCTGCTCTTGAACGAATCTCACTTTCTCTGTTTATTTAGATCTTGCCTAAGATGACACCGTCATTATTTGTCGCGTACAACGTTGCGTTTCGAATTCATGAAACATATTTTTCAAATGTTTTCACTATGTTGCACTGTAAAACATTTAGAACATACACAAAAACACATTGTGCTCGTTGGCTCTTTCAGCCTTTCAGTTTTGTTTGATTTTCTTCTATTCACTTTTTTTTTAGTTTAGTTTTCGTATTTTGTTATTTTTTTAATCTTATACATTTTTTGCGCAATAAGATGAAAAATCCGTAGAAAAATCTCAATGCTCATTATAATGTATAATGTATACACACTGCACACGGCACACGGCACGTTACTTTATTTAGCTTTCAGTGTTCATGTACACGGGATATATTTTTATTTAACTCTTTTACATGGCTTAAAACAATCGTATAATGAACGAACGAAAATCAAAATTGAAGAAAAAAAAAGTTCCAACAGCAACAACAATATTTCATTTCCGAACCATTTCAATATTACGTTCTCTCGTTTCAGTTTGTTATAAAGCATTCAAAAGTGAATTGTATATATGCTATATGCGCTCACTTAAATACACATAAATTTTGATGAGATGGTTTTCAGTTCTTCTTAGTTTTTGCACTTATCTCACTCACTTCTTTGCTAACTCTTCGACACAATGGATTTTTTTGTTTTGTTTTTTGCATCTGTTAGGATTTCGTTTGTTCGGAAGTGTGCTGGTGTCCTGTCCATTTGAATGTGTTTTAAATTTGATTTTCCGAAAAGAATCTGTCACCATACGATTTCAAGAACTCAAAAATAAAAAAGACCTCCGATTCGGAAAGAATCTGTTATCCAGCCGAATTGGATGAAGGTCTGTTTTTTGTGTCTGCCCTTTAAGTCGCATGCGATAATGACAATTAAAAGTATGGGGTCGATGTGGTATTCGTGTGGTCAATCATTTGACTTAAACCGATAATGTTTGTTCAATTTTACTTCTTTCATTGCTTATAATCGAAACCATCTCACTCCATCACCATTTGATTCAGAGTTTTTTTTTTTTGCACTTTATACTTGTGATTTTGTATTTTGTTGTAGGGTGGTTACGTATACACTCGGGACAGCTCTAGAATGAAATCAAATTATGAGCAATATTCACATACACCAAAAGAAATTCCTCATAAACATGCTAAATCAATTGCGGTTGGAATTAAAAGGATTTTGTATTAAAACTCGATTAATTTTTTAGGTTCAGCTGATTTTTTAGATTTAGATAAAGTGAAAACAAATAAAATTATCCGCAAATTTCTGGAAATGGCTCTCTGATTTGTGTAAACAATTTTTCCGAGCAACGAAAGCGAAAAAAAAAAGAATATGCAAAAGCTTTTCAAATGAAAGACCGGATCAGGTGAGACATTAATCAAAAAAACCCTTTTGCTTCGGTATTATGCCTTATTTTGTAAATCCTTTTTGTCTCTCTGGTGGCTATAAAATAACTTTTTGACTCGTTCACGTTTAACACCTTTTTTTTCTATTTCAATTCCTCATTTATTCCGTTCTGGTTTTTGTTTTTGGCATTAAGGATCCTATGAGTCCAAACTACCCTTTATTTTTACATGCCACATATATCTGCAGCATCTTTTCCAGAAAAAAAAAAACAATTTGCTAAATTTTATTCATTTGACATCCAATCACATATGTATCCGGTTTGATCTGTTGTCTTTTTTCCAGTTTTCGAAACGTATCACTTCATTTTTCGCTGCATTTTGAATGAAATTTTGATGTTTTTTCAATCGTACACAAAATAAAAACTCCATTCAAAATCTGTGCAGTTGAAAGCTTGTCTTCACTTTTTTGACACAAAAATTTCCAAATAGCTATCCAGTTCTTGTATCCATTGGAATTTTCAATAAAAATTTGTTTTCTTTTATGTTCAAATGGAATTGCTTTTGCATAATTTCATTTGCTTTTTTTCTTGCTTTTGATTTGTTTATTTTAAGTTCACCTATTTTCGGACCATTCAACAAATGCACTTTCATTACAAAAACACACACTTAACAATTCGAAAACATTTCTCTTTCATTTTCATTGTCGATCATCCCTCGATTTTTTTCTTCTGCTCTTTCTCTGTCTCTCTCTCTCTCTTTCCCTCTCTTTCCACTTTCAATCATCAATCCACTGTAATTTGTTTGTTTAAACTTTTTATCTTATTCAAAGTTGTTTAATTTTGTGTGTCTTTTTCACTCAGTGTTGACGATACAAGTCAGTAGTATTTTGTTATCAAAATTCTATGCCATCAAATCGAATTGATGAAGTTCACAACGAGTCCGGTTTCCGATGCTATTGCACAATTTGGTTTGCACATACTCTTTCATGCATCCAATATGCAATACAAAAGAGTGTATTTTATATCGTTCTCATGAAATAACTGAATCAAATGGTTTTTCATTCTGCACCACTACGGATATATGAAATTCATGGATTCATCGTCGTCACGATAACGTTCAATACGTTAAATGTTCATGGTGAATACATAGCACTCGAACGTCATGCACAACCAACAAACAGGGACAAACTAAATACTGAATGGTGAATCGAAACAGACGATAGGCATACACATAAGCCGATGTAGATGATTCAATAGGACCGAGAAGAAGAAAAAAAAACTAAATGAAGAGAATCATTCGAGAAAAGCGAAAGAGAGGAAGAACGAAAACAAGAAAAAGAAGAAGAATAAATCGCACAATGTTTGGCTACAGCAAGTAAAATGGATTGCAATGTATTTGTTAATACATTGAGCAATACGTGGTACGGTAACATTATTTTCAATAGAATTTCATATACAATATACATACAAACAGCTCGAAGCGAACGTATATCGGGCGTTTGGTGTGCATTAGTATTGGTGTAGCCGCTGTCAGTGTATGTGTTGTTCGGTTGAAAAATATCGTCGACATTCGAGCCGTACGTGAATGCGAATGAGAAAAACATTTACGCGCAGCTCATTCACGAGCATCAATCGGAAAATCAGAATTAATTTCAGCATCACAATTATATCCAGAAACATTAGGACACGATTTTCTCTTCTAATTTCGGTTTTTGGATGCCAGTTTTAAAGTCAATCGAATACATAACAATTATTGGCTAAATCGATATTAATTTTTTTTTTTTTTTGTGAAATAAATATCAATGGCCATCACAATGGATCATGGACTTGCTTTTTGCAAACTGGCTGGCCCATATAAAAGTTACATCCTAATCGAATATAGTGTGACGAAAATTTGTTTGTACGTTTGCCATTTATGAGCATTTATAGACGGTTTGACACTGTGAACAGCATTAAATTGCACAGATTTTTAACAGCAATGCAAATAAATAGTAAGTAAGCATTGGGGGCATAGACACGACAAAAGCTACCGTTTGAAAAGTTTTTCATTCAGCAAATAAGCCAAAGGCGATCCACCTATTGACGGAAAATGAAATTTGCAGCATTCATATCACATATTGAATGGATTTTGCTTTAATATTGCGCCCACTTATATGTATACTAAGTAAAACACACGTCACCAAAAAGAAATATTTCATGTTTATGATTTATAATTTGAGTGATTTTCTTGCATTACCAACAAACAATGAAACAGCAATAACAAACTTAAAATTATCCGAATCTGTGATTAGATTATAAACAGCACAAAATATGATAATCGTTTTCCACAGAGAATTCCCTTTCAATTCTGGATTGCTCTCACTTTCAAATTTGTGTTGCAGAGTCGCAATTTTTCTATTCAATGTTTGCATGGAACAGGATGGAACGTTGGCAAATGAACAAATTTCATTGATGTACCACTAATTTGAAAATTAATCATGAAATATAAATAATATTTAATAAAAATAAATTTAAAAATAACAAAAATAATTAAAGAAACAATAAACCAAAAAAAAAAGCAATATAATTACCGTTACGCTATTGTTTCTATTCATAATGATGATTTTGCGTTATTTATTCTCATATTCAATCATTAATATTCCGATAAATGCCAACTGACTTTGTCTATAAAGCTTATGAATAGTTTGTGTATTGTGTAGATTAAACCGCTTCACAGCCTGGTGTGTTTGAGACAAATATGTACAGTGATGTGGTTTCCTCAATGTTACGCATTCACGCACATTCAAAAAAAAAGGAAGAAGAAAAAAACAGTGTATAGCATGACTTGGTGGTGCAAGTAATCTTAAAACAGTATATGTCAAAAGATTGACAGCGCTAAGAAAATGAAAAATTCATATTAGAATTTATATTTGCTATGCATAGACATTACACATTACACATAGGGGGCATAGGGATGAGGATTTAATTATGTGTCGGAATTCCAAGCATGGCTGCTAGTACTATTTTCGCCAAAAAATCTCAATGTGATTCGGCCCATTTCTTATGAAGCCCACAAAGAAAAAAAAATATTGTAAATGAATGTAGCGAGCGGCATCATTCTACGAAGCGTGTTTAATTCTTGTGGAACCTTGAATTTCTTTCGCTTCATTCGTATGTTTCTATTATTATGATAGTGTTGACAGGCCAAGAACAGAAAAATATCAGCTCATGGGGAAACAAGTCTAATATATTTGCTTGAAATTTTTCTAATCATTGTTTGAACTCGAGCCGTACTGTGATCTCAGTTGTTTTTGGGCTCAATCTTCAATCGAATTCCAAAATTTATTTATGCTTATTATGGGTGTATCGAATTTATAAGGTGATCACAAATTTCATGTGAATCAATTGAAGGTCAATGGAAAATTAAAATATATGCAATCAAAAGAAACGGTCGGTTCTGTACCATAGAGACTAGCTAATTTGAATGAGAGCTAATTTGCGTTTTTGTTTAGAATTTGAATTAGTCAAACGATGATTTACAACGTAATTTGTGACCATTTAAAGTTCGATGGCAACCCAACTGTGCCGAATTTTTCATTTCGCTTTTTCTTCTTTCCTGATTCTGTTCTATTGGTCGTTTAGTCGTATATACTTGCTGTGTTGATATTCTATGAAAAATTAAACGATAAATAATTCATCAAACATAAAATTAAAAGAATATCAGTTTCTGATGCGTATTTTAAACATCCTGCAATTATATGAACCTTTGTAAGCTTTGAGCTTGAAGCTATGCACCGCAACACGCACAAATTAATTATTTTTTTTCGAATTGTTATTCTTCGATTGTTGCATATAGCGAAAAAAATAAATAATCTAAATTCGAAGCAAATCTTCATTGACATTGTGATTTCATTTTAATATCAAAATATCACAAACATGCACATAAACAATGATATCGAAAATCATTTAAATACAAGCATGTGCTATCTATTCTGTTCTGCTCTGCTTTATTTTACTTCATTTTTATTTCCAATTTATCTACACTTCAACATTCAACATATTTCATTCTGAATTCCAATTTTCGATAGATTGTTGTACTGTGATATCAGATCTGAATACCATTTGTTCCCATTGTATGCAAATGATGTCAATAGTGTACAACGAAAAGAGTAAATTGTATACATACAAGCAGTTCGCAAACTGATAAAATAAAAGAACATACAAAAATCTTTGAATTCCGATGAATCTCATTCAAAAAACGGAGATAAAATGGAAGTATTCATGCGTTTGTATGCACCGTGTTGCCGTTTGCACATGATTTTTCCTGATTCTCAGTTTGTTTGGAGTTTGAAGATGCAAACTATATTTTGATCTTAATATTTATTCTCAAATCGTTCAAAAATCAAATTACATTTGTTTCGCTTCGTGGCTAAAAATTCGAGCTATTAGAATATGGTTCCGAAATAATGGAGCACAAATCAAAGGAATTTACAGAATTTTGGTCATCTGAATGCAAACGTTTAATGTTCACACTCCTTTACAGCGTCATCAAACGGAGTTTCCTTTTCATTTTTCAATTTCGATTAACTGTGCGAATATGTGAATTATTGCGTGCACATTCCATTTGGAATACAATAAACCATCCACCAGAGGTCATACACAATGCACAATCTCACAATATTGAATGAATTTTGAATTTGCCAATCGGTTTCTGTGTGCGTTACCAAATATATATATATATATATATCTAGGTTTACATAAATATATTGATATGAAGTGCGCAAGCATCATCCTACAGATATTGCTTTGTTCAATGTTGTGTCAAGTTCCAAATGAGGAAGGCTACTTGGTCACACAGCATACATCCTACAGATCTCATTTTGTAAATGCATTCGGCAATTATTTGAGCCAGTCAGCCAGCCAACCAATTTTTGCTTACATTACGACCTACGTAGTAGCTATATCCTGCGCTACCATTGACTGCCAAACGCACAATGATTTTCCATATTTACATCCAAGGAAAAGCAAAACATAAAGCGCAAGAGAGAGAGTGAGAGAGAGAGAGAGAAAGAGAAAATGATCCGCACACTCATACACAAGCATAATTATGAAAGTTGAGCACTCATACTCACCATTCACCATCCACCATCCACACAATGTATATGAAAATGAATTTGTTCTATAAATTAAATGCTTTGGCCTCTATTATTACTATTTTTATATTTCATCTAAGTTTATGTGCACCCATTTCATATAAATAAAACGAGATTGCTGCGGGATAAGCACATGACATTTTAAGCTAAAAAGCATCGGCAAACACTCCATGTTTGTTTTATTTTTTGTTTCATATTTTCTCCGGTTCATATATAGATATTTTGCGTTTGTGGCTCCAGAGCTCCCAGAGTATCTCAAACACTTTTGTTCTCGTCAACAAAGAAAACGAAAAGACAAAACTAAGCGTTGAACCCCAAACACCCAACACTGATTTTCTGCTTTTCGGTTAAAGTCGGCACTCAGTATTCCAATTGTCGTTGTGTGTTTCGAATGTCTTATGCTTTATTCATCTTTCATTCATATTCATTTGTTTTTTTTTTTTTTTGGGAATTCAGAATGAATATACGTGTCTGTGTGACTGTACGAGCGTTGTATAAAAAGCAGCTGAAAATCATGCGACTCATTTTCGAGGCAAACATTCACTTTACATGGATGCCATGATATGCTGCGTACTTTTGTTTGGTGGACCGAAACTATTTTGACAGAGTGAATGGTAACATTACTGACATTTTGCATTTGCAAACGAGAACACATTTTCCAATGAAAGTTTTACCCCCGAAACCCAAAAATAAGTGTAACAAATAACAAATTCAGTTTGACAACAACGAAACAATTGCTACATCGTACTGTGCAATGTGCTGTTTGTACTATGTCAATTGTACAGTCTACACTGTACAATACCAACATCTCTGTTGCTTGAATTTAAAACGAAGCGTTTTAATTCAAAAGTTGAATGAACACAATCACAATCGTCTCATTATAAACACGAATACCACGTACGACATGAAAACCTTCCATGTATCGTGGTGCACCATGAAACTGACTGACTGAGTGAAAATATTGAAAATGATGCTTTGTTTTATAGCCGGTTGTCAGTTGTCGGTGGAATTTTATTTTTATCATCATCATTGTCGTCGTCGTCGTCGTCGTCGTCGTCGTACGCGTTGTTGTTATTTTTTTTCTGTCTTACTCCTGAGTTTTTCGCTCATTTGTTTGGTGAACGTATTGCGAGCTGTTTTATTTTACCGATCTGAGACTTTAGACCTAATATGTTCAGTCGATGCATCATTAGAGCATCACGCTATCATAGAATGTCCATTGTTCATATGGCGTTAATATTGTCCATGTCGTTTGTCATGGATGTACTGTAAGTGGAAGCATAAGCCCGATTGCATAGCTTCTGAAGCACACATCATTGGAAAATTGTGGCACGAATGAGAAAATATAAAACACATCATATGTATGAGGCAATGCACCATTCATTCTTCACACTTTTCTCTCTACAATACACTCTACATGCATACATTTTATATTTTGTGGGTTTTTGTTATTATTTATGACACATCTCATTCATATCTATCCCTCTTTCTCTCAACTTTCAACTCTCAACTTCATGCATACGTATGACATTGTATGCATGTTTTGTTTTGTTTTTTTTTTACCACTACTTCTCGTGCTCTGAAGCATTGAATAATCAAATAATAATTCAAGCAACCAAAGTTACGATCAATGCCTAAATAGACTTTCATCTGAGATACATATTTATAGTATTATTTCGTAAAAATACCCGATTTGTTTGGAGGTGTATATTTGTCTGCAGTTTTCATGCACAATAGCCATTTTTTCCGTCGTTCTTCTCAAATATAATTTCAAATATCCTGTCGTTATCATGAACGTTGAACGTCTTTCTGTGTTAATTTTCTGGATGAATGGACTCACAAGATGGGTTAATCGTATCTGAATGTCTAGCTGGTCACGGATATTGACGAATAACTGTTCATGTTGAGGCCGGCAGCAGAGTGTACAGACTAAAAATGAGTCCGATGGATTTTTTATCTATCTTTTTTTCAGAATAACATGAAATTATTTTTGCACAGGCACTGAAACAAGTATTTGATAGATTGTTTTTTTTATTTTTTTTTCTCTGAAAGTTAACAACAACAATCGATTATTGATTTCATTAATCAGTATTGATGTCACGCCCATGGCAGACAAAAAGATGTTGTATACAATCATAATATTCAGATCGATGGTAATGAACTTCAGCGATTTTCCCTCGAATATCCTAGAAAGCGAAGTGACTCAAATATATGTAAATAGATTCACATGTCACACATGCATATCGTCAATTCATTACAGACCAAATCGCTATATTCATTAGAAATTGGCACTAGGGCACACAATCAAAAACAACAACAAATATTCAATAATAAGGAAAAACTTACATTCTCAAATCCAACGGCAATCACATTAAACTCGAATAATACACATGACGCATAGTAAAATTTTTTATTCTTCATTAGATTCATTCGACAGTGCTACAGCCGTAACACCATATCGATTCATTTAGTTGTCGTATTGTCAATAATAATAATAATAATTGAAATATATTTATGACTAACCAAGTAAGTAGTCAGCCGTCAGCAGTCGGCAGTGTATTAGAGTTGTCTTCGTTATGCGTTTCGTCGATCTTTTTCCCCAATTCGTTTGGTTGGCTTGCTTTGCTACGATTCAGTTTGACTGGGTTCGATACAAACAAATTAATTTTACTTGAACTCAAAATATGGCGCATTATTTGCAGCCAATATATACTTGTACACCGAACCGCAATAACATGGATTATCCAGATGGTAAATGGGAAAAAGGAAACGAGAAAAAATAAACGCAAACAAAATAAACCAAAATACAGAAATAAAATCCATTGTTTTTCTGTTGTACTATCTTTGGCAGTATTTCCACTTTAGTTTGTATGAGATTGTCTGTATTGGCCTTTTTTTTTTTTATTTATTTTCAGATTGTTTGATTATCTGTAGAATAGAGCCCGTTGCTCTGTATACACCGCTATACTCTGAATGATGATTCTTTGTGCTTGAAATCAAAATTTGATTTGGTGCCATTGTTCTCTGCTAGGTTTTCTTACTTGCTATACCATATACCCACAAAACTTTGATAGATTCACTCAAATGTACACCGAAAGCAGCTCTTGTTTTTCTTCTTATTCAATCTGAGTTGCTTCTTTTTTAGTTTTGTTGTGTCCGTTTCTCATTGTGTTTTATGGTAATTTTCCTGTTTATGTTCGCTTTATTTTTTTTTTTTTTTTGCTATTTTGCTGTGAAAACTTACAAGTGTAGGGCATTTCTGTTGATCTTATGCCTAAATGGGAGTTCAACTTTGTTCTTACAACATCGATTGATACGTCGCAATTGCTCTCATTCCGAATATCAATTTTGTTTATCTTTATTCCATACGATTGCATATATTTCCAAATATCAACAGAGAAAAAAAGCTCTACGCTAACAACAATTGAAACTACATTACATTGATTGGTTCTTATTCAAATGTTGTTTGTTTGACATTACGTTTGAGTTGAATTTTCCAATCAATCTTTTAAATTTGAGTGAGCTCATTTTTACGCCAATCTCATTTTTCAGAATGTTCTTTTGAAACTCTTTCATCTAATTGTATAACAAATTCTCGTTGATACGATGTCATTTTTACTTCCATAAAGACGTTTGCTGTTAGTAAAACCGGAGAAAATAGTATCGTTTTTGTTTTAATTTCTTTCTTGTCGAACTAGATATTTGTTTGATTCATGTGTTGCTTATCGATCTCGTTTCATTTTCAAATTTTGTTCGAGACCGATTTCGATCGCTTACCGAATCAATTGTGTTGAAGCGTCCATGTACAAACTTTGGTAATAAGTGTGCTTTTGCCAAAGTTTGATTTACAAGCTTGTAAATTCGATTTTTTTTATTCATTTATTAGTTTTTTCCGTCTTGTTTTTATTTTCGTTTCGGTTTCAAATCTGTTTTCCTTGTTTGCTCAAGTCACCTACATCACTTACGGCGTACGGACAATGAATTCCGAAAATTTTCTATTTTGTGATTTTGTCATGAGCCACATGCACTATGAACTACAAACGTTGCTCTTTTTGAAAACTAATTTGCAATATTTTTTCATTTAACATGACAACGAACAGAAAAAGGCACTTCATCTATTCTGTCTACACTACTATGTACATTGTACATTAGAATATTATATTTGTGACTAATAACGGATGCGTTCCCTCCCCCCCCCTCTCCAGATAAAAACGGGAAAATGAGAAAATGGAAATAAACGTCACCAAAAGATGAAAATTCTAACCGGGAACACAGTCCCAGTTGGATCGAACAGCAACATATGGTTCGTCGAACTTTTCAAACATATGTATTATATTGTACATTTTACATTTTGCATGAGTGAAGGGTGTGGAGTGTGGACAGAAAGTGTAAATGGATATTTGACTAGAATTGTTGATAAAAATTACTTTATTGCATGGGATATTGAAGTCATCCTGATAACAATCTAATAGGTCATGATGTTAAGCTAATACATATTATTACATAAGATAGAAAAAAACAGTATTGAATGCCACTCAATACTAAACATGCGACGTCACACTAGTGTGCTATGCACATCGCACGCATAAACATATGTTCATAAATTCAAGGCAAATGAAATGTACACGAATTTCAAGCATCTATCTTAAATCCAAATGAGAGTTTCATATAATCGTTGGAGTAGATTAGGCACGGCAAATGATACAATTCATGAAAACGAAGTTGCCGAACAACAACAACAACAACAACAACAACAAAAGCAATGATAATAACACTAAAAATGAAGAACGACTCAATATTATGTGCATGAGCCACCAATTCATTATTTTAGTCGATGCCAAAATATCAAAACAAAAATATGTCGATAGACATTTGCCATCCATGGAATTCTTTCATATTTTTTTGTGATGATATATATTTACGTTGATGAAAATCCCGCCGGATAAAATGAACGAACGGAAAATAGAGCAATTTAAACAATTGTTTTCGTTCCTTCTTTGCAGATTTTCTTTTTTGCCCCCCAATACAACTAGTCGTTGGTTGGGTGAATTGTATCACAAATATGAAAATATCCGACACCATTCAAAAGTCACACATATTCATCGCGAAAAATGAACGATATATTTAACGGTGTAATGGATTAAAAGGGATTCTTACGTCCTCGAATAGGGAGACCAAATATGAAACTGGAAGATCAACATTCAACACACAGCGGCCAAATAACAATTCAATGGATTGTATCGAATCTAATGTCCAGAAATATGCCATAGTGGCTCTATGGTATGATTGCTCCGTTTTTTTTTCAATGGAAACAGACAAAAAATATATAAGTATGAGCGATGCTGCCAAAAAATGATGTCACAGTCAAAACGAGAAGTTTAATTTCAATAAAAATTTAATGAGATTTTTAAGTGGTTTCGTTTTTTTTCTTCATCTTATTAAAATTCTGGCCATCGTTAATCGTCATACGGCGTCTTATTTCTTGCACTTATTTTCATTCCAGTTAAATTTCTCCTATTGTTGTTGGTCAATTTTTGTCTACCTTGTCAATTAAAAAACGTGGCAACGAAATCTAAAAATTCTTTATTTGAAGTGCACAAGGGACAAGGGACACTTCTCATAATATCTAACAATCAACAAACAGAACTACAGTTAACTGTACATACAAAAAATCGAATACCAACCGACACAAAAAAAATCGCAATGTTGACTGGAATGATGAAGTTTTTCGACTAACTATGCTACCGCATCGCAGACAAATCGGATCGTTTGACATATTTGAGTGTTTTTCTTTTGCTTCTTTGCAGAATAATAAAAAGCACAAAAATCCAACTGAACATCTAATGTAATAAGAACGCAAAAAAAAACTCTGAACTTCGAGCCGTTAATATTTTCAGATTGAACATGAACACAAATGCGAACACTTTCAAGTGTATATTTAATCGTTCGAACTACTTTCGACTCAACAACAAACACAATGTATTGTTTATGTATTTGTAAAGTTTGATTTGAGCCAATTCATCAACTCAAAAAGGTATAAGATTTGTTAAGAATATTCGTTTATTTATGGGCTGTTTGGAACAATATTAATTAACTATATGAAGCGAACGCATGTTTGCAGCTTCGATGGTTGGTCGCTTTCGAATTAATTCATCTGTTTTACCTCCCAATTGCGAATATGAACAAATTAATAAAATGAATATAAAAGAGAAAAAAAAACAATGCAACAAGACAAAAAATCAAGTTTTCATCTTATTCTTCATTTCGCAACTTCATAACACAGACATGATGCGCATAAATATAATTATTATATATATATATAGAAATAAAATCAATGAAGTGAATGTGAATTGTAAATCAGGGAAAAGCGGGCCTTAAAGAGAATATAAAGCTTCGATTTTCTCACCTAGTCACCATTCAGGCCTTTTCATATTTTACTCTTTCTTATATTGAATTCTATATAATAAAGAAACAACGAAATTAGAACGTTCATTTTTATTGTAACTCACCAATTGTGTTAACTGCCTGTTACAGCCTTAGCAAATGGCAATTTCAAGTGAAATTTATTCTAATAATAATTGGATGAAAGTGAAAACCTGTCTCTGTATTTTTTTGGAAATCCAGCAGTTTATTGTTGGAATTTATTCATTTTATTTATGGCAAATACAAAAGCACATAATAAATTTCATGTTTTGTTTCAAAAAGAAGGGCCAACAATAGCAACATTAAGTATAGCAGCAGCAATAGCAAAATCATTAATGTAGGTGGGGGATGAATTTGTTTCTTTCTTTTTCAACATAAACAATAAACAACTTAGGAATTCGTTGAGAAATCGAAATCACTGCCTTGATATGAAGCGTTTCGGTTTTTATCCGTTGTTTGGCTATCGTCTGTGTCACTTTGCAAATAATTAGGTATTCGTTCATCATTGGCTTGGACCGCAATTGTTGTGTTATTGATTTGTTGTTGTTGTTGCTGTTGTTCTTGATCAGCATTCACTTCGGGATAATATTCTTGACTTTGGTTGTCATCAGTATATTCAGTATAATAATTTTCACCTGGCGTTACGCTATAATAAGCATCTTGTTGTGGCTGTATTTGTGACATTGTATCGATCGGATATTGTTGATAACCATCAGATAATTGTTCGGTAACCGAAATCATTGTGTTGCCATCATTAATGATAGTATCGGCCGTATATTCACTAGGTGCATGTTCATAGAAGGCATGTTGTAAGCCCTGCAAATACACAATATAAACATTATTAGAATTAGATCGAATCGATAGTAGGCTTTTCTGCTAAATGATTATATTTTTATATTTTTATTTTTTTCAAATGAAATAAATTGTGCGTACTTGCTGGTCCGATTGCATTTGTTGATCAATGATACCATATTGATCCGAATCGGTATAGTAATATCCTTGATTTTCATATAAATTTTGATCTGTTGCATCCACTTCACTCTGATAGAGATTTTGATTTTGGTCATATTGATAATTATATGGGTTTGCTGAATTCATTGTTTCCACGGCATCAACATAATTATTTGGATCTGTTGTTTGATATTGGGGCTGAGCTAAATATTCATTCGGTTGATATTGTTGCAATTGGTTCGGATCATCAGTGTAAATATGTTTGGATGATGAATTGTTAATATTTTTCTGATTATTATCGTCATCATTGGCCGAATCATGGAACTGTTGTTGTGCATCATCTTTTTTATAGTTATTGTGTGGATCATCAGCCCAGGTAACCGTTTTGCTGCATTTAATGAAATTAAATTAAAATATTATATACAAACGATTTTTTTTTTTTTTTAGGTAGGTCGTCTATTTTGATAATTGGCTTTGTTCTACATACGAGATACGCATTTAAATTCAAACGATACTAAATGACGTTAATTAAATTATTAATTATTTATTACCTATGTGTGGCTGAAACACGAATCTTTTCATTACCATCACCAAATTTTATTGGATTGAATTGATCGATGAGCTGCTGCTGCTCATCCTCAATATCGTTCGCCAATTTCAGTTGTTCCATTGTGTTTTCGATAAATGTTTGGTCATCCGAAATTTGATTTGTTGTGAGCCGTAATTGCTGCATATTGTCCGGCTCAACGGTGTAATCATTATTTTGGTTGATATTAGTAGTTTGGCTCTGGTTTGTAGCATCATCACCATCATTATCAGATATAAACGCTGGCATATTCAATGTTTGTGAGTTTATCATATTCGGCGGTGGTAATGATTCAGCTACTGTTGTTGGCACTGATGAACGTTGATCATTTGATCTGATTATTTCATCATTTTGCCACAAATTAGCATTTTGTGTTGAATTCACTTGTTTAAGGTTCAATGTGGTCGTTGGCTCGATTATTCGTCTGGTATCCAAACTAGTAGTAAACATATTCAAATTGCCATCTTTATCGTCCTGATATTGGTGATAAAGTTTGATTTTTTCCTTTTGCTTTCCTTTTTGCTCAATTTTTTCGGAATTAAAATTTGCATTTTGGGTACGTTCAGCAGCTATGGCGCTCGATAAACAAAATGGTTCAAGGCTACCAAAGTTTTGTGGTAAATTATTTAAATTAGATGCCAAACTGTAGCGTCGTCGTACGTTATTCGTGGCAATCACTTTTTTCGGTAGTAGAATATCATCATCGCACGCTTTTAATGGAATGGCTGAATCAATGCTTAAATGACGTCTCTCTTTCGGCCGTCCTGTAAATACTGCTGATGGTTCAGTGTCTACATTGGTAATGTGCATACGATTATTATTTGTTCCATTTGCCACTTTGTCTTTAAAAAGTAATTCTTTCGGTGGTGTTGTTTGGTATTCACGTAAACCATAATCAGCAAACTCATTAGATTGATAATTATCGTTTTTTTCAATTAGATTCATTGATTGTGAATATGATGGTGTCATCTCCGTTCCAAAAGTATTCATATTTTGTGATTTTGATATCATTGTTTTATTATCATCGTCCATTCCAACGAAAACGCCACTTACTACTGACGTTTTCACATTGATTGGTTTCGTAAACGTTTCACTAGTTTTACAATCGATTAGTTGTTTTTCGTTCACGTGTCCATCATTAACAATATTTTTTTGCCATCGTTGATCGTCATCATGTGCCCTGTTGTTTTTATCGTTTTTATCAGATTGAATGGTATTCGGTGTGCTTAAGACACAATTTCCATTTTCATTTCCATTTTTATTCAAACCACCGCTACTGATATTCGTATGAATATTATTATTGGGCATTGTCTGTTTCTGAACGGTATTTGGTTGATTTTGTATGGACGGTGTATGAATAATGGCCATTGTGTTCATTAAATTTGTTGGCTGAGCTGTTGATGTGATGACATCGATGGTTTTTTGACTATCTTCCATCGGTAGCATCGTAGCCATGTCTGGCATCGATGAAAATTGACTTTGTTGGCTTTGAAAATGTATTGACGGCTGCTGATATACATTTTTAATGGTAGAATAAGTGTGGTTTTTATCATCAAAATGTAAAGGTTTTTCATTTGAACTGGAACGGATGCTTTCATGCTGAAAAATTATATTCGATGCTGTGCCATCCGATGGCAATTTAGTTAATGTAAACGAAGGTGCTGTTGTTGCCATAAATTTTTCAGTTACCGGAATCGCACTAAATGTCGATTCATTTTGATTTGTGCCCACATCGATCATACTTGAATTTATTATATTTTGTTGATTCAAATTTGGATAATATTCATTATGTTCAATTTTCATTGGTAACTGATAACTGGATAATGTACTCATTGATAAATTAGTTGAATTTTGTCGATTGGTTATCGGAACCGGATAACCGGCACCATACGTTTCATGTGTTGATAGCGATGATAATGGTGGCTCATATTGATTGGATTGTTGAGGTGGCTCAAAATTTGTGTGTTGCACCAAAAATTGCCGCTGATCTTTATTGCAATGATAAAATTGCATTGACGTTGATGGATACGGTTGGGAATGATTTTGATCTGATGAAGTTTGTTGCTGATTCAAAGTGTTATTGATGAATTTTTCGGCTTCATTTGAATGTTGAACATTTGATTCGAATTGTGGCTGTTGTTGATTTGTATTTATAAAATTCATAAAATCACTTTTAAATGGACCGCCATAGCGTACATTTTCATTCGGATCGATAATGATGGGCTTGGTAAATAGGCCTGAATAGTCAATCGGCTGGGTACATTTTAAAATGGAAGAAATCCCATCATTTGGTGTTTGAGCGTTAGAAAATATCAATTGTGGATACGAATAATTGTTTCGCCTCCAGCTGTTCATCAAAGCGAACTCTTGCTGTGTCTAAATATAATCAAATACGTTAGTATTTGTCTATATGTTTTATATTTTCACCAGGGCTGGGCACAACATGTTCGCAATTCGCAATTTGCTCTTGTTCGCAAACAAAATTATTGCGAATGTTCGAGTTCGCATTTTTGTCCAGCCCTAATTTCCACTAATAAAAAGGATGATAATTCTAGCATAGACATACAAACGCGAATAAACAATGGCCAATTTGCCAATGGACAGCAATATTCAATTATTGTCATTTATATGTGCATGTATATTGTATATTCATTTTATCAAATGATTGAATTGAAGTGACTTATTAAAGCATTTGTAATTGGCACTAATTATAATAATTTTTACAAATCGTATCATTTGATTTTATTATTCATAAAATATTCAGCGTTCAGTGTGTATGTTTGAGCAATAGAGTGCTTGTGCAAATAGCAATTAACTAGAGCAGAACTGTGACCATTTTTTCTAAATGTTCATGCCCGATATACATCCTAGTTAATATTTATAACATTAAGCATATGCTCGTTGCGCATAATGAGTGTTTGTCGAAATGACAATGACAATGGCTAGACGGGGAATTCAATGAAAGTGTTCATTGAATACTGTGAATAACGCACCAATTTCTCCAATTTTCCTCTTTACATTAACGACAAAAATATCATTCATTTGATAATTATTGTAGTACTATAAATATATATTGATATGCAATGCATATTATGCATATCGAATAATAATATATCACCGCATTGTGCATAACATTCAATTAGGATCTATGAAAATGAACATTCAACATTCAAAATGATATAAATAAATTTTAATCGAATTCATAGATAAGAGATAGACATGTGGACAGAAAACAATACGAAAACAAAGGCCATCAATGAAATTATGAAAATTTCAATTAAATTATTAAATTTCGCATTTCTAAAGTCCATGCACGATCTCATTGATTATTATTGACGATGATTCGGTTATATATTTTTTGGGGGTGCTTTAAAAACAATTTTCGTAATTGATAACTGTGCGATGAGATGATGGAAGCTAGTTGCATACATGCCTATCAAAATTCTACGGTCAACTAATAAGAGTAAGAATAAGAGGATTTAATAATACATTCTGGTTACCTTTAATATTTTCAGTCGTTCTGTTTTGGTTGCCAAGGCAGCAGCCTTTGCATCGACCTCCTCTAGCATATGCAATAGCTCTTCATTTCGATTCATTCGCTTTCTTTCTTGTTCTAGCAATGAAGCGTATTTTGATTTATGAATGGTTGCAGCTTTTTCACTAAATGAGTAAAATCCATTTAGGAAAAACGAACAGAGAAGAAGCAAGACGATGAACAAGGAAAAAAAAACAAACACGGTCCATCGTCCGATAGTTTGAAAAACGAACCGGGCATAGAATATTATTATTTTATGAAATATCAAAGCGGAAATTCGTTTAGCAAAAATTATTTAAAATTCCAGTCAAGTTCCCCGGGCTACGTTGCAAAAGATAATGAAATCAATTTTCTTTAAATGAATGAACGAACGGCATCGTGCATCCAAAGTAGTAGTGCAATAGATTTTTGTATCTTTGTGTGTGTATGTGTGTTTTTTTGTTAAACAAGCGACTCAACTGTAAAAATTTCAAAAGTTTTATCAGTTTGTAAGATTCAACTCTCACAATAAAATTAGCACTCAAAGTACGTTCTCCAAAGAACGAATGTTAAACGCATGTACAATGTACAAACTTGAATTATGTATATAAGAATTTTTCCCTTTCATTTCATTTGAATCACTTAATAGTTTCCCATCATTAATAGCATTTATAGTTGCACGATATTTGCAAAATTGAAAAATTTCGACCAATACAAGGAAAAAATTTAATTGCAAAACGATTGACAGCTCATTTTGCAATTGACCGCCAGCAAAAAAAAATAATACATAATACATTTTTACAGTTTTTATCAGCGTAGAAAGTTTCCGTTCGTTATTCGACACACTTGCGACAAACTATCGCCAATAAATAATTGATCTCATAAAATATTCTCAATTGAATTCACTATTTTGTGCATATTTGGTCACGGAAAAACCGACTAAATTCAATTGAATTTGCAAATCAATAAAGCATACCATTCATTTCGTTCTTTCATTAATCTTTGAAATTTAATTTCCAATTCTTTACGGGCCAGTTCGCTGAAAAGAAAAATTGAAATAATTAAGTTTTCCGGGGTTTGCTTTCTGTCGCCATTTATTTCAATTATAATTGAGCATTATTATGGCTATCGTTTGATAACTGAAACGAAGTGAAATTGTTTACTACTATATATTTGCAGATTCGTTTTTTTTTTTTGCTCTCGTCAACCATGTAAAGTCTTTTTAGACAAAAGCCAAATAAATAATAATCCAGCAAATCATTCGGTTTGACGTCACCATAATCCGTTGTAATCGGACGAATTTGCATTCAATTAATTTGTTAAGTGATGAATTTGCATATTTTCATTCGATTTCATTGAACTTAACGATGCTAACCAGTTTCCAGCCGATCATTTTTGGGTTCAAATTCATGAACAACTCGAATTTATTGGGCCGTTTGGCTGGCGGCAAAGTTTTGAAAATTTAGAGGCAACGAAAAAAAAAACCAGTTGCTCATTGAAAGCGGAATATGTTGTATCAATTTGATTTCGGTTTATATTGTATAAGCCGACGCTGCGTCTGCAACAACCACAACCACAGAAAAATTCAACAAAATATCAACTAATTATGTATGCAAAAAGATTATTCGATAAAGGGATGAAGAGCAGAATATTTTATCTTCTATTCAAGAATGGTGAATTTACAAAGTTTTCTCTGTTCGATTTTATACACGTATTGATCTAGATCCAAAAATATTCACGTTCCACATTCTTTATCATCATGTATTCTCCAAACTTCAAACAGACAAATATGTCTAGCAATAGAATAATGGCGTAAAGCATCAACAAAATAGCAACTCTCAGCTAAATTATGTATGTTCAGTAAATTTTCCACGTAGCATGGAAACATATTGTTGAACATTATTATATGATGGTGTCGTTGCTTACCTTTTTTTCACCTTGCTTTGTAATCGTTCCAATTTTTGCTTGTATCGTTGATAATCTGTGCTGTGCAACATTTTAACGTTGATTTTCTTTTCTCGTCACTGTCAAGTGTGTGTGTGTGTGTGTGTGTTTTGTATATGGTGTGCGCCTTTAATTTTTTTTCGCTTTTATTTTTTATTATTGTTATTTTACGGCTAAGTTCCTATTTGCCCGTTCGTTCACTTTTTTTATGATTATCCGTAGAATATAGTATGTTTGATTGTGCCCTGCAACCAAATTATTCAATGTATATTTTTCTGACTATGTTTACTGTGTACGGGACACCCGTTTTTTGCCTGCAAAAAAGAAAAAAGAATAAAACCATATGGAATATTTGCCGGTTGGTGTGAATTAGTGGTGAGTGCGTGCGGTTCTCAATCGATGCATGAATGAAATGATACATATTTCTGATAGAAATTTATGGACGTATTTGGCTTTGGTATTGATTTTCATTTAATTTTCATCTACTCAAGGATCTTCAATACATGCGAACGGGGATTAAAGAAGGGTCTTACGTATATTACGCATTATGAGAAAGTAAAACATTTTAACTGGATATATTGGTTAACGTTTCATAGCCAATCATATATCACGTCAAATTCCATGATGATTTTGGTACTTGCTTCGCCGAATCACATATTTGCACGAATCATTTTCCATTTATTTTCAAGAAATTCAATATGCTTCATTAATCCAACTTGACTTCTCGATGCTTTGGTTGTGATTTCGTCTTTTTCTTTCTTTGGTTTTACTTTTTCTCCATTTTTTCCTTTTTTTTCTCTTAGGTTCATTCATTATTATCATTATTCATACTAGCCAATTGCAAAAAGGCCCTGATTTATATTATACAACGGGACTTTTTTTTTTCTCTTTTGGCCCCATACAAACTTTAGCTTAATAACAAAAGTCATTTATCCATTCTCAAAGCGTATGCATTGGTTGAGCTTCATAAAACCGTCATTACAGGCATATCTTTTATATCAGGCTCGCATATATTTTAATTCTACGTTAAACAAATTTATTTTTCATTTTCTTTTCGAAAAAGTTTATTGAGTTCAGACATTCATTTCCCGTGTGTGTGCGAGTGTGTGTGTTTGTGTGTGTGAGAGAGAGCGAGAGAAAGAAAGAAAACGAACAAAAAATCTTTACATCATTCCGTTTTCGTTCAGATTTTATTTTATCAGTGCATATAAACAATGTTTTATATAATATTTTGTACATTTCCGAATATATCATAACTCTCGCAGTTGGCATTTCGTACATTTCCACCTCGCACTTGATCTAACTTCTACTGCTATCTACGATAGTAATCAAAAGTATCTACATTTTCACCTAACCAAACATTTCAGGCTTTTATTTGGTTATTTGAAGACATCATAAACTTTGTCTCTTACCATTGCTTATTGCACATTCAATCCATTTCTCACTTTACCATTTTGCCATTTTGCCATTTTTCCATTTTTCCATGAGGCATTTTGGGCAAACGGAACGCAATTTGTATTCAATATCAAAACAGCTCTATGTTTGCCGAAACTATAAATGAGAAATACTAGTACAGTAGCATGAAAATGGCAAATTCATTTCGAAACAAACAATTAAATTTTCATACGACAACATTTGAAGGGGATGTTAAGATGAGAGTATATTCGGTTAGTTTGCTGTGATTACATGCAGCATTCAGTTTATTATTTTAGCTCTTAAAAACAGCAAAGATCTGAATGAAAGAGATACGAAAAACGTAATAATAAAACGGGCAACTCTTATTCGACATCACTACATTCATTCAAAATTATTATTTGTATTTCGAGAATAAAAGCGGTTCAAAATTCAAAATAAAAACCGTTTTGAATTTGCATTTGTTGGCATTCAGCTCGATTATATCTTTGGTATCGTTTAATTCAAGTGGTATAGAATGCGGTCAACAACAATCAAATTATACAAATTAAAAAATATAGAAGGAGGAAAAATAAATGCGATATATGAAATGTTTGTGTCTTTTCCATTTGTTATTTTTTTTTTTGTCTCAGTCAACATTTATTCAAGTACCATTCATTCTGTCGTAGAACGGTTTGTTAGCCTTTTGTGTGGTACACCACTTTATTCTAATGCACAAAAGACGCCTTTTCCGCAACAATACCAACCGACATAAACCTCAGCGCTATAAAATGAAAATAATAATCACAGCATTTTGTTTGCATCATGAAAAGTCACAACAAAAAACAAAAAATAACCGACAAAATCAAATTAAATTTTGGAAAAAATACAAATGGAAGATCGAATTTTTTGTGAAAAGACATCAACACGCAATATAAAATTGCATGACACATGGAATCACCCCAACACTTTCACTCACAATTTTATTCTTTTCACCTATATTTTCCACAAGCAATGTAGCTAAGTTTAACACCAACAAAAGTTTTTGTTTTTCTATTGTATTATTATTTTTGCAATCGTCATCAATTGCAGCTGATTTTCAGAAACGATAATTTAATAATATGATTTTGGCTACGGAATCGGTCTAAAATTCCAAATGGGATCGATTTGATTTCACTGAAACTGTTATTATTATTATTATTTTTATTATTATTATTATTATTCAATAGAATATAGCCAACGATCTATATGATACAAATGTTCGAATGTAAAATGTTTAAACTATGTAAGAAATAAATGAATTGAATGTTTTTCGAACATTGTTTGGAATCGATTGAAAAAAAAAAACAAATTTAATGTGACATTTATTGGAAACATTGATCTAGTTTTAGCTACCAGAGTGAATTCAATAAACCATTGCATTCAATATAAATGAACAATTGTTGGTTATTAACAAACTAAAAGTTCTCAATTCTCAATTCCCGTTGTTGTGTCCATGTTACAACTCGCTCGTACCTCGTACCTTGATCCATGCATACCACAATGGATGTGTTGGCGTGTATGTGTGTCTGTGTATTTGTTTGTCTTTAATAACACAAAAAGGTAGATACGAAACCGTTGTCCGCATGGATGACAATACCAGCATTCACATTTATTGTATTATGAATTATATGACATGTGTTCTCATTCATTGTACATATGTGTTATATTGACTTGGAAAACAACACCGTTTGGGGTCGAAAATTTGTTGAAATGATCTCTTCTGTATATATTTGTTGGCTTTATTTCAGTTTTTGACCATTGTTTTATCATTACATTCATTCTGTGTTCGTTTGTTAAATTCAATTTCAACTGGTTGAATTCTACTTATTATTTCAATTAGTGTAGGTATTCTTTTATCGATTTGAAATTGGTTGTTGTTGTTTTTGGTTTTCTTTTTCCGTTTTCATTTTCTGGGTTTTTCAATTTACAGTGAGCACAAAACATGAAACACATGTGTATGATTCATGCACCTTTTTGGTGTCTGTATTTTGTTCTATTTCAATTTCAATTCATTTTTGCATTGATACGTTTCCATAGCTACGCGGTAATGACAAATAAAAAATTATATGCATATTGAGAAAGGTTGAGTGTATGTATGTATGTATGCGTGTGTTTAGTAGGAGTGCAGACAGAATGAATAAAAAGAATGAATTCAATTGTTTCGAGAAAGCGAAAATGTGTTATGTTCTCTGTTTCTTTTTTTTTTTTTGTAACAGGGAAGGTGAGTGTACAATGTACAATTTTGCGTTTGCATGCTTACAAGTTGTCATTTATTTATTCAAAGTGCACACATATTTTGTTCACCAGAAAGAGCTGACGATATGAACGTATACAAACGTTTCAAAACGACATTTAACGTATCCGAAGCAAAAGGGCAGGTGTGCGTTTTTCTAACAAATGTCTGTATCACACACAAAACCATGTGCTGCATCTCGTTTAACCAATTGGATAAACACATTTAATTCGATAATGCACAATAATTTTCACATTTTTATCTGGTATCCAATGATTGCGATCCCTTTTTTTTTATCGTGTATGTGCAACGATAAATTATATAAGTATTTTTTTCTCCAGACTTTCAACTTTTTTTCATTTTTTCTATAAACTCCACCAAGTTCTCTTTCCAATGACCACCAGTAAGGAGAAGAAAATAGTAGATGAAATGTGTTTTTGCATTTTCGGTCTCAGCTGATTCCAATTCGACAAATGTGCATCGTTTTAGCATTACCCAATTTATATGGTTAATGACAAAATTTTGACTCCAGACAAGATTTTATTTCGTGCCAGGTCTACCAATTCAGCCGTCAAATGTCCGAATAAGTGAATTATACAAGCAAAACAAACATCTGTGAACAATTGGATGAACATCAATAATTTCAAACCCCAGCAGATAGGTAAAACTCCGTTGTACGTGTACAATGTCCATACGTGTGTGTGTGTTTGTGTGTTTGTGTTCAATAATCACATTTTTATTTTGACGTCGATGCGAATATTCGATATTCAATACGTTTTATGTTATACTATTGACTACTGCGTATGAACAACGGATGTCGTTAAACTTGAGCAATAAATATACATCGATTTTGTATTTATGCCATTGAAAATTTTCGATTGTGGCAATTGGTTATCATCTTCACCAGAGTTTATGCCTCTGAAAATTGTTTTACCCATATGGAATTGAAGAATAATAAATTGATGTGCCGCTCTGCGTTTTGTCTCTTCTTTCTCCATTCTGCAGCATCAACAACGAAATCATCATCATCATCATCATAATCATTCAGCAGAGGCTGTTATGCTGTGTTGAATTTTCAGTAATATCGCAACAACCATTGCCATCGTGGTACAACATGAATCAGAAACTTCGGAATTGCACATTGCACACAATTCATACGAAACAAATGAATACGATCTATTAGGACATACATATGTGTGTATGAATGTGTGTTTAATTGCATGGAATCCTTCCATAAAACTGTTATTCAATGAAAATGTGCCATGAACGATTCAATACTTTTGATATTCTGCATTTTCCAATATAATTATTTTATTTTTTTCAAAACAATTCATATGGTACACAATTGTGGTGTATCTCTTTTCCGTTCCTCTATTGGCATCCATTTCAATTCGTCTATCGAAACATTAAAATTATATTTTCAATTCAAACTGCCGATGTCCTAAATAAAATAGATGTAATGGTGGGATTGTCGTATACCGTTAAGTATTATTACTAATGTCAATACTGGCTTTTGGTGCCATTCAAAAGTTTCAAATCTAAAACAATTCAAACCTTCATGCATCATAGTATTCAAATCGCATACATTTGATTATATATGAAATCAATCGTCTTTAGGCCCGTATAAGTCTGCTGTGGTACATAACAGATTCTGATTTCATACGGATAAGATGTATAAAATGAACCGTTTTACCGATAATAATCTTTATTTTGAATTGGTCGATTAAAGGTGCCTCCGTATTTTTGTATTTGATTTACTTGTATATTCTCGGTTATGGTGGATGAAAATTGTGTTTATGCCTCTTGCAGAGGACGACGAAAAAGAAGAAGAAGAAGAAGAAGAAGAAGAAGAAGAAGAGATTTCAATAGAAATCTAATGCGTAGCATTGGATCAAAAGGCAATAGATTGAACGAACGAGCCAACAAACAAACGCATGATTTGAGTGAATAAAATCCATTTGACAGGGCAAACTTGCCTTGATTCAGATGGGGTAAAAATCGAATGCAATAAATTTATTTAAACGATTGAGAAAATGTTAATCACAGCTGTGTAACCAATAAATATTGCGTGGGTATTATTATTGACGTGTACACACACGCACATACACTCACAAACACCCACGCGTACAGCGACTCTTCTATTCTGCCAGTTAGCAAATCAAACATCCAACTATAACTCTCGACTATTCGCAATCTATTTCACGATTGCGATTTCATTGAATTCTTTTTCTGTTTCGTTTCGATATCGATCTTCATTTTCATTTTATTGCCGATCATTTGGTAATGGAAAATTCGTATTGATTTTATCGCTTTACTTTCAAAGCGTTTGGTTCATTGTTGGCATCATCAACAATGGAACAGTGTTTGCATATCGCATCGCATCGCATCGCATAACCATATCGATTGCTTAATTTTGCTTAAATTATCGTTAATTATTTTTTTTATTAGTGTTTTTTTTTTCTCGGGGTTTTGTGTTCGTTATTCAATCATTTGCATTTTAGTTAACTCATGCATTCGTTCAGGATCTTTCATTTCAAGGTTTCATCCTGATACCAAATTATATGCGCGAATATAGCAATCGTCAACAATTAGCGAATTGAACGTTTAAAATGTTTAGCAGTGCATGCACCACCGTACACATAAATTTTCCATTCAGCAAAAATGTCTCATTACATGTTTTTCGTATTGTTTACCAACATAATTTTGCTATTTGCCATTATAACAAAATACCAAACATTTGTTTATTGTTTGCCATATGCCTCATCATAATGCCAACGCCGCCAGATTTTATGATGCTTTATTGCTTGTTTTCCGTTTTGCTATATGCTCAAATTCCAATCAATATTTAGATGTGTATTTCGAGTTTCAATCTGGAAATGTGTTCAACATTCTTGCATCGTTTCAGCTTTCAATCGTCCGAAAATGGTTAGTTTTTATGGGTTTTATGTTTTGTTTTGTGTTGATTTTCATCAACATGGCGTCGTCATATTGGCAATTTGTCAATAAAAACCAAAAATAAAATCGATAAAGCAAAAACTCCAACAATAAGCAATCAATAAACGAATGATTTTTATGAAAATCATTAATGTCCAATGTCCACACCCCCCATTCTTGTGCTCATCTGGCGAATGTTGAATTGTCGACTATTGAATATATTGTATGGTGTGTTTGTGTTTTTCTGTGTTTGTGTAGTACCGTGGTACATTGGTTCAATGGTAAATGTTCTGAAAAAATAAAAGACAATGTCACCAACAGCCAGCCATCAGTCGACCATCAACTATCAACATCGAAACGATTTGAATGACTGTAAATAATGCTCATTTTCGGGTGTAACCGTAGTTATTTCCCCGTTATTGTCATTTGCGTTTAGTTTTAGTTTGCAATTGTTGTGTGCGAACTCTTATTATTCTGCTAATTTTTGTCAAAATTTTCAAATTGAACTGATGCTTAGCCGAAAAAAGCAAATTTCATTTTGTTAAATCATGCTAGATTTTACGTACTTTTTTCATTATTACGCATACAATATTCACCTAATAGCAACAAACCACTTTGATCACATTTCTTTCAAAATTTGAATTTATTGTCGAAAAACTTCTGCTCGATTATCTTGCTTCAACGGCATTTTCTTTCTTTTTGTTTGTGCATACAGATATGTTGGCGTACATTGTGCCCACCTGACTTCGATAGATTTCAAATAATTTTGCGAAATTTCATTGAGAACGACTTTCACGTTCGATTTTCTCAAATTCCAATTGAACAACAACAAAAACAACAACAAATCAATACAAATATTGTATAAATTTTTCAATTTGATGTAACTTTCTTCGAATGTTGTTGAATGATAAACAGTAAAAGGTGAACGATGAACGATCAACATTGTATGTTTCATCTCTTCTTTTCCTGTAAATTTTTATCTGATTTAAAAAAAAAACAAACACAAAATCGAACACTTTTATAGCATTTCCGGTTCTGCACGAATCTTATTCGAAATAGCATTTTCTTTTTATTTGGGTTGCTTCGAACGAAATTCGTACTGTTTGCCACGTACCAATTGTACTATTTCACCTTATGCAATCTAACAATTACAATTCATTCACATTTTCAAATTCCAAACGCGCATCCATAAATTAACAGCATTTTCTGAATTTTCATTTTCATATTTATTTGGTTTTCGTGTGCTCTGGATTCTTTTCGATCTCATTTTCGTTTGATTTATATGATAAAATATTAATCTTAAGGTTTTTTTCGGGCCACTTACACTTTGCACTATTGAATATTTAACTGTATATTGTTCAGAATTAATATAAACGACGTTTTCCTGCCAATATTCTCATCGGATTTTGAAAATCGAATTCCAAACTCCTAATCTTGGCCTGTTGACTGTCATTCTGGTCCTTTACTATTCCATTGATATTCAACCTGACACGAAAATTTTCCCGATTCCCGACCTGTTTTTGTGTGCTTTTGTTATTCATTCGAACAATGTGCAAAAAGTTTTACCTTTTAGCTCGTTATTTATTCCGCTATTTCATCCAGAATTCACGGCAACTTTTTGTTAATGGAAATGCAAAGAAAAAAAAATAATAAAACGTTTGAAGAATAAAAGACGCGCGCGTTTTACTTCATGAAATTAAAATAAATTTCCGACAAAATAACTGAAACACATCCGATGAATGGAGAGCGTTAAAAGGAATCTTTGATATTGTAAGAACTATCACTGTCTACAGACAATGAGCTGGTTCGGAAACAACAAAATGGTAACAACGAAATATTGTGGAAAACAACCTTTTCGACCAGTGAAATATTGAAACGAGCAAAAACAATTGAAAAAATGCCAGCACATGGAAAATTGTGTATAAATATTGAAAAGTTTTGTTTGGTTCATTTTTTCGCGCTTGAGCTACTTAAACTACATAAACGATGTTTATGATGGCTCTTATCTCATTTCAACGTATTGTATATCGGAATTTTAATTCGAATTTTTCTTCTTTCTTTGTATTGGAAATATAGAGTTAAAACGTATTACTACTACAAACCAAACATCGAAAACAACAAACACCAGAGTGCTGGTACCAATGGCAACGTTTACGATTATTATCGTTAAATTATCTATTTCAACGTCTCTATGCCGTGTTCCCTTATGCTATGCACCTTCAATTGTTCGCATTGAACTCTATCCACCATCCATCCGTCCATTCATTCATTGTGTGAACTCAGTTCACAACAAAAGAATGAAAAAAGAAATGATAATATATTTTCCGTTTTGTCGTTTTTATATTATTATTATTATTATTATTTTTTTTTTCGTCTTGTTGCCTTTATCATTTTTTTTTTGCTTAGAACTCAAAATCGGAGAGCCGACACACATACTTTTTGCTCAAATTCGATTTGGAAATGAAGAATAATTTATAAAATGTTGGGTTTCGTTTTTTGTTCACTAACTCTCTTTGTTCTTAAATGTTTTCGTTCTTGTTTTCATTGGGCGCACGTCATTTAATGCTCAATATTCTCAACGTCTTCAAGTTCGTCTGTTATTTTATTTATTCAATACTTGCTGTTTGGTACTTGGTACATGGTATCGCCATGCCACAACAAAATATTTTTCCATTTTTTCTCTCTTCTTTTTGTACTTTTTATTCATCATTTTCCTTCACATTTCAAAAGACTTGCGAATCAGGCAATAATTCTCTCATTGAGTTCATGGTTCTTCCTTTTTTTTTCTATTCGTTGCATTCAACCAACAACAAAAATAAATACACCAAAATGTAAATTGTAAATTTTAAATATTCGAATAATGTTGTGCTATGTATTTTGTACACTGAGAACAGAGAAGGCTGAACAATTTTAAGGAGCAGACCGCATTTAAGCTCATGTATCCCCATGAAATCGGAAATAGAATTAGCTCAATGTCGGTTACATCGTTCCTCACAATCATTCAACATTCAACAATCCCGCCAAAAACCGAATCAATGTAATCAAAATGAGCAAAGGAAATGCTTTTTGGTTTCCTTTTTTTTTCTTTTCTTTTTTCTGGCTTTCTGTATGGTGAATGAGCGATGTTCAATTGTTCAATGTACAGCGTACATTCTCTTCCTTCCGTATTCAGGTCAATAGGACATATTTTCCGGTATGCCTTTGGCCATTTTATCGAAACAATAAAAAGAATGTTTGTTCCAATTTGATAATGGACAACATCGATACCATTGACGACTATATAACATTAAATTCAAACGATTTACCTTTTTATCGAAAATGTCAAAATATCAAAAGCTTGCAGCTATCCAATTTGGACGATGAAAATATGAACAAACAACAAAACACTATTTTGTTTCTATTTTTTTTCACAATCCATGTTACAAACAGACATACCATTCATTGAACCCTCATTTGATTCGAACGCCAACCAAAATCTCATTGAGATTTAGGAAAATGTAAAGAACAGCAGACATTTATGTAATGTTTCTTCTTTTTTTTCGCAATGTTCGTTCAAAACCAGCAATAATAATCGTAGCGCATTGACTTGAAAACCATATCGCCATTGTGTACTCGTAGTTGAATTTTTGTCAACGATGAAAACTCGATTACAAGATTAAAAAGAGAAGTAACAACCCAGAGCAACACGAAATAACAAAGCTAGGTACGGAAGACGTAAATAAAATAAATCGATTAGAATAAAATATCTCTTTTGAAAACGAATAAAGCAAAAAACAAAGACTTCAATCAGTTCGAATAAGCCGTCAACACATCACACACGCATTATAAACACTTTGTTACCAGTATCCCAAATCGTCATCCAATCATGATGTGAACTGATGCGGACTTGGATCCGGGCATACAAATAGCTTTGTTATTTCGTGTTGCTCTGGGAAGCAAATGCAGCCGAAATTCGGTTACAAAATGAGATACAAAATGTGGAAAAAATATTTTATCTTTTTCGTCTGTTCGCTCCTGGCATCGAGGAACAAAAAATGATCACAAACTTGATAGAAATAACATGGCCCATTTACGAAAACTAATTGAATTTGATTGATTTTTGGTGAATGCGTCCGCTGCACAGTTTGAACCATTCTTTTTGCCACACAGACACATGCTTTTATTTTGTTCAACCAGTCGAAATCTCTTTATTCGGTCTTGAAATAGCAGCTATAAGCTGATTAAATGTGTCGCTTACCATAAATGATTAAATGATGCATGACTCAATGTGTAAACTGCCAAACTTTCAGGTTCATTTATTCAAAGTTTGAAAATTCATGTTTATAGCAAGTAGTTAGTTAGTTAGTTCAGTAATGGTCCGAAAACTTTCGAAATTTTAATATAGCATGGCATGTTGTACGTTTTTGATACATGCAACAAAAGCAAACACCACAAAAAATCATTGAAATTTTTTTTAATTTAGCATTTTTTTAGGTGTGTGGAATTCGCATGCAAAAGCCAAAAACTGATCCTCATATTAAGTTTTTGCCAATCATTGACAATCCGGCTATTCATTATTATTTTCGAACAACAAACGAAACTCAACCTGAATATGATTTGATTGTTGTCATTTCGATTTTGTTTTTTTTTTCGTCGATCCGAGGTGACGGTTGAGGGACGAAAAACTGCGCGTCACATAAATTATTATTTTTTGCTGACTGAAGCGGAATAACATTCCTTTTTTTCCGAATCGCTCTTTGAACTGGTCGTTGTTCGTGAAAGAAGCGGCCATCGGCCAACGATAAATAAATTTTCATGACTTGACCGTTATTTCTATGCATGAATGCGACTATAGTTACCTGTGTATATTTCTCCTGAATCACAAATATTTCAGCTGATATGGTTGTGTGTAGGTTAGTGAATTCTTTTTTTGGCATACTTTCCATAGAAACCGTTGAAACAAAAAACAAATTATGTTCCAACCTTCAAAGACAGTAAAATACGCATGCAATTTACATACATACTACATACATTACATACAATGTCAATATTCGTAATGAAAAAGTGGTTGCCATATGGATCTGTGAAGCGTATAGAATACACTTACATTTCGTGTTCAGTTAATATCGTTTTTCTTGAATGGGTTCGTTTCTCTTTGTTTTTCATTATGCTTGTTTATGATCTTTGTGCTCATCTGCGGAAGTATCACTGATCCTGTTCAAAATTTTGCCAGTCATAGCAGAATCTAGCGTAAACATTCGTAAGCAACGTATCGCGTTTTTAAATTTGAAAAAGTAGCACAAAAATAATGATGGAAAAAAGGGAAACCTGACTCTACATTCTACATACTTACGAGTAACTTCACCCACTCACTTCAACAACAACAACAACAACAACAACAACAACAACAACAACAACAACAACAACAACAACAACAACAACAACAACAACAACAACAACAACAACAACAACAACAACAACAACAACAACAACAACAACAACAACAACAACAACAACAACAACAACAACAACAACAACAACAACAACAACAACAACAACAACAACAACAACAACAACAACAACAACAACAACAACAACAACAACAACAACAACAACAACAACAACAACAACAACAACAACAACAACAACAACAACAACAACAACAACAACAACAACAACAACAACAACAACAACAACAACAACAACAACAACAACAACAACAACAACAACAACAACACAACACAACAACAACAACAACAAC
>GL501517.1:8299657-8326841 GCA_000149185.1 Mayetiola destructor
GAAGAGAGAAGAGAGAGAGAGAGAGAGAGAGAGAGAGGAAGAAAAAAGGGCTGGCACTCCAACAAGCGTAAACCATTCAAATATACAATGTCAGTGTGCATTTTAACATCTGCAATTTACATATATTTTTTTTCTTGAATGTATGTATATTCTCGTTGACTCATAGAGCAAAGAGTACATATAATATTTCCATACAAAATGTTTCGTTTCTTCTTTTTGTTCATTTTTCCTATATTTTTCTGATTTTTCTTTCCCTTTCATTTTTACATTTACATAAATTTCAAGATATTTATTTACATTCCCGTTTTTATGAGCACAAACCATCAGAATTCCATCTTTCGTTCAATGGCTTAAATTTGTTTTCCTTTGCCGCTTTTAAATAGACGAATCAGATTGGGAACACGCGCTAAATTTTCCGAAATCATAGCGATTATGTATGATGGAGATAAAGTATGAACGATTCTTAAACCATTCACAATTCATTCTTATCATTGATTTTGACTATTTTCGCTGTTCGCAGTTTGCAGTTTGCAGAAATGAATGAATGAATGAACGAAACAAAAATATATAATTTGGAAAAATAGTTCATTTAGGTTTGAAAACTATACGGTTGAGGTTGAACCCTATACTTAGAAAACAGAAAACGGAGAGTGAAAAGATAAAATATCTCACCGTAAATAAATGCAGATGAAATGAAATGGTGATGGAGCTTTTAACATTTTTATTATTATTATTATTATTATTATTATTATTCGCTTTGGTCTTACATTTCAAAAGTATAATAAATCATTATATCATCAGGGTTCGGCGATTTCATCTTATCTAGATTGGTTCATTTCCTTTTGCCCGTCACATTATCTTTTATCTAACTTGAAATTTCCGTTATCGATTTTAGATTTTGAGATAAATTAACAGATAAACAAAATCTCAATGTTATTATGCACGAACGATGTCTTTCAGTGTGTTAAGTAATTGAAAGCTGTCAAAGAAATGGAGTAGATTGAATTGGGTTCAATGGATGAACCCCTATTCGAAATTATTTCAATGAATGTTTGCGAACGAACGATTGTTTGAATAAGAATTGAAGTCGTTTTCATTTCTACGATTGATTTGTGACCGCTATCTATTATCTTATCTATCGTTATCTACTATTTTATCTCAAAAAGATCATCTATAATGAAATTTACAGATAAATATCTATATCTCATCTAGATGATAAAAGGAAAATCAACATAAATCTCAAATCTTATCTCTATAAAATTCGTCGTTATCTGAGCCGATCCCCATTATTAATGTTATATTCGAGGTTGTAGTCTATGTATCCATGTTTATGTTCTTTGACCGGAAAATAATCCAGGCCTAATAATTTTCCAACCCTTCAACTTTGGTTCGGTGTTTGCACAAAATGTTCGCCATAACTTAAGTCAACACTTAATATTCTAGCATCGAATACGAAAATTTGAACATTCAATGGCATCATCAGAAAATAATTTATGTTTTTTGTGGATCTTTGAAAGAGAGTTCACACTTTCGAGGCCATTGTCTGCATGAAAATAGTTGAATTGAAAAAACGCAAAGGCAAAATTCAATACCACGAAAAAGTTAAATTCACAATTATGTGACAAGCGGAATGAAATTCGATTCATATCGATTTAATTATTATTTTAGCCGCAAAAGATTTCAACATAATAAGTATCTTAGGAAAAATATGGAAATCTAATTAAAATCAACTGGATTGGATCTACAGATAGTACGTAAATGTCATTCCGGATCTGTTTTGTGGTAATCGATAGTTTTTCTCGTGAAACTCGTCGTAGGTATCGAATCGTTCGTTTTCATTGAGAATAGAAAAATATTTAGTATGCTCATCAGTGCACAGTGTTTCTGCGACGACAAAAAAAAATGCTAATATGCACACAAAATCGAAATATATGTATATGCTTTCAATTTCGAATTGAAATTGTACGGAAAAGCAAACGCAAAAATGGTTTATAGAAAATAAAATGATTGTCTCATCGGCCAATTGAAATAGAAAATATGTTTATTCATCTATTCTCGTGTATAACGTTCTTCATCATCGTTGAATCATCGACATTATAATAAAATGATTATACGTTATACGCGAAACATGTACAAATATATAATGGAAGTGCTGAACAATTGATGTGTGGTGTGTGCAACTATGGTTTTCGTGATTATGTCACAGCTCTATTCTCAATCACTTAGTCATACGTTTGAATTTTTTTTTTGAAGACTGAAAGAGGACAAACGTATTTGTTGGATCGGACGAAAGACGTTGTGCATTCAATAAAAAAAATGAAATGAATGGTGGAATGTTGGGCAACGAGCATTGTGCCCAATCGGTACAGTAAATAATACTAATAATAATAAAAAATAATGTATTAACATTTTTTGGAATTGTAAATGAGATGAAACCGCATACAGTGGTTGAGGGTTTGTTTATTTGTTGATAAATGCTCAAATACCTATGCAACGTGTATAATATAGTACAATAAATGTTCCTACAATTCCCATTTGTAAGAATTCGTCAAGCGCATTTCATATTTGCATTTTGTCTGTTCAGGTTAAAAACAATACTTACCGCACCATCCGTTCGAGGGTATTATAATACCATCGCATCTAATGCACGTATGCATGACAGCTGCTACATCGATTCAATGGACAGAAGAATAATATAATAATGCTGAATGGAAAAACAAAAGAAAAAAACAACAACAACAACAAAAAAGAGAGAATTGCAAAATGCAAACGAAACAAAGATTGTCTTTGTGCAAATCATATTAGCAAGAATATTTTGCTGTTGAATGATGAATGAATGGCGGTGCCACACTATGCAATTCTATTTGATTGAATTTTGAATGATTAATTTATACCTTCAAACGCATGCATTTCATTGTAATCGGTGCGAATGCAAAATATTATTAAATTTTTTTTTCGAATTGAAATTGAAATTGAATTCACACCTAAATGAATCGCATTTGCAGCATTTCTATTCACCTTCAATGAACAAAATGATAAAAATTATATGTTCGAAGGAGAGCAAAAAAAGTACCAACGATAAGCAATTTTTGTTTCGGCTGTAATAATTAAAATTCATTGGAACGTTCAATTTATTCATGAAGGTTGAAGACATTCGTGCGAAAGATGACAAAATTATTATCATCAAGAGAGAAAACACGACTGGGTAAAAATCGAAATGAAAACGTGCAAATTTTTAATAATGTTAAGTGTGCATTAACTGCAAATAGCTGTTTTAGCCCATTTTTTTTTTTTTTGCTGTTTCAGCCGATATAAATTTTGATAATAATTTCGAAAGCAAAGGAATCTGAACGAAAGCCGGTGTTTTTTTGTCTTTATTTCGGTTTTTATTGTTTTATAAACTCACATTCTTTTTTATTAACAAACAATCTAATTGCTACGGTATATGTATGTTTCATCACGTTCGTATTATAAATTTGCTGTATGCATTTTTGCGTAATGGTTGTATGCATTAAAATCATTGCATTTGTAGCATAAATCCATAAAATCGTAATTCACATTTTTACTCATAAATACACGGTTTTTAACAAAGAAAATATACATTAAACATTTATTATGCTGAACCTAAAAAATCAGCTAAACCGATAAAATCAGCTAAACTTCTTAGATATTAGCCCATACGAACGTGATAATTATAATTGTATATTTATCCTTCATTTTTTCCGTTTTATTTTATCTTTTATCATCGTTCTTTTGTTTGGTTTAAAATTATTAGACGAAAATGTAAATTTGGCTTGAATTTGTTATTACATTTCATTATATAACTTTGCCATTTAAGAACTTTGCCAATAATAATAATATATGAATGGCACAAAATGAAAGTTGAGTATGAAATGAATGCGTTGTTAGACTTTCGCATTTTTCCGTTTTCGCATTTTTACGTTTCTTTTTCTATTTTTTATTTATTTTAATTTTCAACCATCAATAATGAGAGCAGCCTTTGTGTGCAGAAAATTTTCCAGATGATCTTGACTATGCTGATGTGGATTTCAATACATATGGACCAATTAATTATAAAGCAGCCTCTATTTATGCTCAGGTCAAAGAAAATAAAAATGGAAATTTGTGTGAAGTTTGAATTAAATTCAATTTCTCAAGTAAATAATGAATTTTAGTGGCTTAAGTTGACCAATTTGCTGCTGATATCAAACATAATAATCGACCATTTATTTCTACCAGGACTACTTCTTCTTCTTCTTCTTCTTCTTTGTCCATTATCAACCAATCGATTTGTTGTTCATTGGCTCAATATATTGCTTCATTGCTTTTTTTAATCAAAATATTTTTCATTTATTTATTTTTAATTTTTTTTTATCCATTGAATTCATGTTATGGTATTGGTGAATCCTTGGTACATTAATTTGATAAATGAATGATCATCGTTTCACCTGTGGTTAATTGGAGTTCATTTGTTAGCAAATCTAACAAATCTTACATTCAAGATATTTGCGGGAGTTTATCGTATTTTTGACTGCCAGTTTTGAATAGGTGTTTGTCAGTATCACACAATAAATTCCATGTTTTGAGTGCATGGCATGTCAATGTTTGCACCAATGATATTCAGGTAATTTGTTTCCGATGCAAATTCGCAAGAAAATTATAATAGAAAATTGAAACGTATCTTCAAATCTTCAAATCAATCAAGCCAACACATAAATGTCCATTCGTCGATTGAAGAGATGATTTGCGCCATTTGCGTGTTTGGTGGTCTTAAAAATGAACAAAAATTAGCTTCACAAAACGAAAGAGCGCAGAAATTCGAAACGGATAATTCAATCCATATCACCAATCATTGGACGATTGGAACGATGTTATTTCAGAAGCAAATTTTGCTTTGTCATGGAATTAGTTCGTCAAATTTATGTCGGATTTGGGATGCAAGTTTTGATGGTCGACCAGTTTTCGTGTAGAAAAAAAAGTGAAAAAAAAACTTTGATGTAACATAACAAGATTTTTACGATTTATGGTTTCTTTAACGCGTTACTTACTAAAACCATTAATTTGTGTTCCGATTAAACATCTGTCAATTATTATCTAAACCTAAAAAATTAGCTAAACCCAAAAAATCAGCTAAACCCGAAAAATCAGCATCGAAAAAAATAATAGAAAGAATAGAATAATAATAAAATATAAAATTTATTATTAAGTTCGGTAAAAAGAAAGAAATTTCAACTAATTCAATAATTAACAATTTGGATAAACTAAAAACAGGGTAATTGTTTGATTTCATTTTTCGGTTTTGGTAAAAATGTGAGGGTGTGGTGTATGTTCGTGTATGTGTATGTGTGTGTGGAATCATTAGAAGTATGGCTTCGGAAATGGACATTTGTTATCAATAATGATAATAATTTGTAGTTTGAGCAGAACATTAAATGATTTGAATTTCAAATTGAAATGCATTAAAAATTATTCCAAATGATAATTTATTTTATTGCTTAACGTTTTAAAATTCATTCGATTCAATTGTCAATGAGTTTCAATTCATTTCGAATTGAATCCATACTCAATGGTTTCAATTTTATCAATAAAATATATGAGTGCGACGGTGTTCATGAACAATTGTCCATCTCTCTATCCTCATTTGGCGACTGATCTTCGGCCATCTGGCTGATTATAATAATTAGACTGATGCACATTGGATTCGGATGCATACAAGTATTACAATTTATGTTTCGATTACAATAGAAATATATGGGCGATTTTAATTTATATATAATACTTTATATATTTATTCATGATTTTCTTTTCTCTTTCCTCTCTCTGTCTCTTGTCTCTTGTTGCGTCCTTCAAGCGGTAACAAATTGTGAATGTTATGGACGCAACAAACTTTTACTTGTCAACTTAATTCATATCCATTTTCCATTTCATTTTCTTCGTTTTCGAATTTTTTTGTCAATATTTTTTGCGAGGGGCAAAATGTGAATATTACCGGTCTTTTTGTGATACTTTTTTCAACTACTAAATACGCACATAGCCCGAATTCATTTAGCCACATTTTTTATTTTTATATGCAAAACCTAGGATAATCTGACTATTAATGCCTTTAGCAACTAATTAGATGAGAAACAATAATAACATTTCAACATAAATTCCATCTTTCAATCAATTATTCTAAAATGTTCTTCATTTTCCACTCTGCAATATTGCAATCTATTCATTCTATCATAACATATTTTTTAATTTTTCTCATTTCTATTTGCAGTTGGATAATTATTATTCGTGAAAAAAATTAAATGAAATAGAAAATTTTGGAGGTGAAAAGTTGGTGCTTTTCCTTGCTGATAATGTGGTGGTCACAAAGTACTTTTTACTTTTTAAAAATGAAATAAATTTAATTAATTAAATACGAATCTTTTTTTTTGTGTCAATGTTAGTGATGTTTCGAAACGTGGATATAATTTTGAATTGTGAATACGTTCGCTGCATATTTCTTTCTTTTTTTTTTTCATTATTTTCATCAATACTCATTTTGTAGAAATGCTCTCTTAAAATATTTAAAATTGTTAACTTTTTTCGGTAATTCCGTTCAACAGTGGCCATTTGATACGCTTCAATAAAACAGAAAATTGAATAATGAAACTCATCATTTGCATTTTGCGCTTACCTCATGTCAGATTATAAATGGATGAGGCATGAGAATCGCTTACCCTTATAACAATAACAAAACCCAAAATGAAAAAAGTCTATTGGGAAAAAGGAAAATGCAAATTCAAACCACACGCCCCTCGGAAAACCTTCGAAATTTGTTTATATATAAATAGTTGTTCGTCACCTGTTTAATTGGCATTAAACAAAGCCAAAGCGGGAAAATGCGGACCATTTTTCATCGTTCCGAATATTTCAATTTTGGTGCCCCGTCGCATATTGCATCTGAACATATGAATCGGTCAAATAATTTTCGAATTAGGGGGCGAACAGGCCTTTTGTCCTTATTATCTTATAATAAAGTTCTAAATCTAATCTTTAAATCTATTTGACCAGAAATAAAGGTCAAAACTTAATGGACTCTTTCCCCTCTGCTTTGTTTTTTTCTTCATAATATGTTTTGTTTCGACCATCAACCTCAGTGATTCTCGGTTATCAATCGTTTGATTGATAATAAATAATCGTAGAATTTTTTTAAACCTGAATTTATCTCAATCCGTATAATGGAAACACCAACGATGAATAAAATAACCGGATTAAGATCGCAATTGAAAATGGAATTCCTTCTTTTTTTCCTAATTGATCGTTGAGCATTTTTAATCACTTAACATTTTTAAGTGCGATGATCAGTGTTTATGTATTGGAAAAAATATTATTATTGTTATTCGATTGCGTGTTTATTTTTGGCTAGATGCTATACCTTGATATTTATTTTGGAATAATTATTTTGTGCAAATGTTACAATTATTATTGTATTTCTTTCATGTAATTGTTGTCGTTGCTGATTTCTCTCATCTTTGTTTCTGTTTTCAAAATATATTTGTCTCATTAAACAAAAAAAAAAAAAAAAAAAAAAAGTTGACCCCAATTCAGGATTGATTTTTTATTTCATGTTCCAAAATATTACAGATCTCTTTATGGTCTTTTGTTTTTGGTTGTTGGAAATTAATTCATTAATATCTTTATTATTTTCGATGTAAAAAATTAATAATTTTGTGACCCAATTTTCACGCATGCTTTTGAAAATCGTGATCAATCTTTTTTCCATTACAAATAACAAATCACACGAATTGAATTAGGGATGAAGTGCAGACTGACAACACACTTTCATAAATGTCCATAGAAGAACAAAAAGGAGAGTTGATCCACAAGAGACCAACAGAAATAAATCGTTTGAACTAATGCTACAGTGTTCTGTGGATTGGAGCTCGAAGCGAAAAATAATTGTCGATAAATTTCGGTTCGATCCTTTCAAAAAAAAAAAAAAAATACGTTGTCAAAATGTGAAGTGTGATTAAATTTCATTTTCAACATACTTATGCACCTGGGTTAAAGTTTAAATCTAAAAAATTATCTATTCATTCATTTTAAATGTTCATTCAATACAATTCATTTATAAATATTATTCATATGCATCAAAAATCGTTTTTGAACGTGGAAGAATCGAGCTTCGAAGGTTTGGAGTTTTTGGTTTTCATAAATATTTTATTTTCGGTTGTGTCATTGGTATTCGCAAATATGTGTTTTCGTTTCACAAAGAAGACTTAAGCAATGATAATGTTGTCAACTGAAACTGTGAAAGGGCTAACATTCTCTATAAATTTAATTGCTTACGCAAATAGACAGAGATCCGAAGATTCAAGTTTTTCGGAATAATTTGATGTTATTACATCGATTATTATTATTTATTTATTGATTATTGAAATAAATTTGTGGATTATTCATTTCGGGTTGTTAATTAATTTTCCAAATCGATTTCTTCCTCTTCTTCTTCTTCGTCGGAGTCGGGATCAATCATATCTTCACTGCAGCTAATTATCAAATGGTTTAGATGCCGGGGAATATTTGCGGGAGGTAATGGTGGTTGAGGAATCGGCAGTATGTCATCATCGCTATTAATACCATAATGCAAACTACCGGATAAACTGTTACCACTTTGTAGATGACGTCGACTTGAACCTAAACCTGAAAATGAATTTAATACTATTTTCGATATAAGTTTATTTTGATTTGATTTTCAATGGCCAATTTCGTTTGTTTGGATTGGACAATGGACAATTTTCGAAAAATTACGAATGAAAAAAAAAATAAATAAAGGATGAAATTTATAATTGGATCTCACCTGTAGCACTTGTTGTTGAATCATAATGACCGCCACTTCTATGCAAACCCAATTGACGATGATGGTGTTTGCGTCTTTTTCTCCGATGATAAATTGTACAGACGAGACAAATAAGGAACGAGCCGGCGACCAGGCTTGATATAATAAGGATTTGTGATTCGTCCTTGGTCACCTCCATTATACCTATTGGTTTATTTTTGTAGAGAAGAGAAATTTATTGAATTTTTTCAGTTGGTGGAGATTTTGTTTTATGCATTTGTTGGAGATTTGAATGCATGACAAGCTGATATCAAAACAAACCAGCAAACCGATCAAATATCTTCATCAAAGCAAAATTATACAGTTATGTAGTTAAATAATCAGTTTTAATTTTTTTTAACGACTGTGAGATTTGATCGAACAGTTCATTCAATATAATAGAGATGAAAATAAAGATGGAAAATCGTTTAAACAAAAACTCAATTGGATGTTATGAAACGTGACAAAACTGGGAAAAAAATTTGTGGATCAAAAACAATAATTTGCATTTGTTTGCTGCCAAAAACGATTCGAAATTGAAAATAAAAGATTCACATGAGTGACTGATAGAAAAAGTATAATTATAACGTAAATAAATTGAACTAAACCGTTCGACTCACTCACGACTCACAATTCAATTCATCCGATTCATCGTTGGCGCCACAGTTTTTGAGTCCATCACAACGCAATTTATTCGAAATACAGTAACCAGAATTGGCACAATGAAATAAATACGCTGGTTCACAGTGATGAGCAATATTCGATGCTGATCCGGGTAATTGAGAAACATCTTGAACTTCTGTCCATACAATGCGGAAGCCCTGTCAATTCAATCGAACACACATTTTCTTTTTGATGTACTGTTCAATGGTTTTATTATTATTGCAAATGTAAATACCTGAGCGCCAATTGTTTTATCCGTAGTTATAAAGCTAATTCGGGCATTTTGACCATGTGAAATATAATGACGTGCATCAGCTGATAGTTCGTCGCCACATAATTCAATTGGCGCTTGATCCATTACATCTGGGTTTGTCCAAATTCGTAAAGCTGCTGCAGGACAGCCACGAGCTTAAAAATCAAAATTGAATTCATTTATTTTTATTCGTTTTATAAACAATCAATCAATGGCAAATGGCAATAAAATCGATTTACTTGGTGGATCTCCTTCAACCGAAAAGAATTCTAGGCTCATTGATACACGATATCCTGGTCGACTGTTTATGTACCAATTGCAGGCTCTTGAGGCCAAGCCTTTTCCAGGACCATCATATTTTCCTGAAGAGAAGAATAAAAGTCCACAAATTGAAAATAGTTTTGTTCGTTTGATGTAAACCGCAAACATAATTGCCTATATTGTACCTGGATAATTTGGTGATGTGATTACATCCGATTCCTGTCCGGAATAGTTTCCACCACAATCACCTATGGAATAAGTATACATTATATATGAATCAATTATTAATTTAAAGAAAAAAAATTTCAAACACAAACCGGTTACTGATTTGGCAACTTCGAATACGTAACGTCCTTTGAAACCACTAGATACGTTTTCATCATCAGTATGAAGATGAATACGGACGCCGATGGCACCGCTTGGACTTTCAACTGGTCCTGGGGCTGTAACACCACAGTAACGACCCAAGAAACGCTCACTTCCACCACGGAATAGCACGAAAATTTCGAGCCAATCTTCTGAGCATGCCAATGATCTGAAATGAATGTTCAATGATTTTATAGTTTGTGTCAAATTGAGTTCATTTTATTAGTTAGTCATTTAAAAAAGGATCGATCTTACCCATAATAACCACTAGTCGTGTTTGCATTGTCTGCTTTCACTTTGAAATGATCAAAAACAATGGTGACTTGCTCATTTGGAGTGGCCAAAAATTTGTACGAGCAGTTGGTACCTTTCAATTAGAAATGACAACAATGAAAATGAAAATGAAAATGATGAATTAAGGATTAATTGATTTGAAGGATCTAATGAAATTCATACCAGATATATATTTTGATGGGAAGCGCGGGCTATTGAATTCGCCTTTTTTACGTGAAGTGCTTCTGTATGTAAATGAACATGAACCGTCTGGTGCTGCGGTGCCCGGTATTTTGTATTCCGTTTCAAACGTATACTTTGCCTGAATAATCAAAATTATTATGAAAACAACAACAATAACAACAAATATCATTGTCCTAACCTTGAATCCTCTTGCTTGTAGTTCACCCGAACTGAATACCATGGCCAAGCGAGGCCCGTCACTTACAACGGGATGTGGAACTTCCTTACCACATAATTCATAATCAAATTTATCGTAGGCATCTTGTGTTTCTTGACCCTTCAAAAATAGTTTTAAATAGCCGTCTGTACAATTTGTTCTGGAATTTAAGAATGCAAAACAACAATCATTTTCATTATATTTTTTTTTTTGCTTCTTTGATTCAACTAACTCTTTGTCTTTATCCTTATGATCTCCTTTTTGAATTTCAAACATTTGAAATTCTAAGCGTACTCGTTCCAAGTGCTGTGCATCTTGTAGACCATAAATAAAATACCTGAATAGAATTTAGCAAAATTATAAGCATTTGTCAAAACATTATTTAGTCTCTTGTATCGCACCTGCAAACCGTTTTGGGTAAATATAGAAATGGATAATTTGGCGAATAAACCATTCCAGATGATTCTCTTTTTGACAAAATTTTCTGATCGCATTCTGTGCCTCGGATGTGCATTCCATTGTGATCACCTTTAATATTTGCATTACCATCAATAAATGAATTTATTAAATATTGAATGCTGACTTCTCGAATGCTAAATTTATACAATAATTTTGAATAAAAATTCACTCACGTATAAAGTCTAATTTAACGAAACTTTCACTAAATTCATAAATTCCTTTGAAACCACGATTCTGGGTTGACGCGGTACGGCGTAATGTAAAAAAATGCACTAACAAATTGGATTCACTCGAATATAATACTAAATTTCTTTGTTGACCGCAATATGTACCAATCAAATCTGATGAATTATCGGGACCATCATAGACCTTAACATAGTCAAATGGACAACTGTTTTGAAATTCAAAATGAAAAAAAAAAAAAAATTAGTTACAAAATGTATCTAGAAATGGTGTTGACTGTTCTTATGAAAGCAAAATAATGAAATAATATCAATACTCACTGAGGTCCACCAAAAAATAAATCAAAATCACGGAATTCAAGCCGAACACGTTGATTTGGCTCGCCACTAAAATTATATGTGCAAAGTAAATCTTTCGGGTAGGATCCTGGATACGTTGGAGATATAAAAACATCCGATTTATTTTTTTGTGGTGTTATTGAGAATGAACATGGCGATCCGGTAATCGGCTTTCCAATTTCAAATATTGCTGTTTGAAAAAAAAATTCATAAATTAGAAATTCGGGCAAAAATGTGTATGTGAAAAGTATTCGCAAGGTTAGCAATATTATACATACAAGCATTTATAAACGAAAATCGGCCAGTAAATAGGTCAGCACTAGATGCATTTTTGTTTGTGAAAAATGATAAAGCAATAGCCCGATATAGCGATATGCGCCGCCGTGGTAAATTCAAACCACAATATCTTCCACCGAATGGTGAATTAATCAAATCAGCTGGATCAGATGATTGAACCTCGGAATAAATATCCATGTACTCCGTACCGCATCTGTAAATAAATGGATTTCGACTCAGTTCAGCCAAATAAAATTCGAAAAAAAAAAAAAACAGAAATGATATCGAACATATAAGTACGATTTACTTACGCTGGAATTTCGCCAACTGCCGCCCCACTTAAATCAAAAACAAATTAACACAGAAACGAAATCAGATAAATGTTACAAATTTCAATTTATTTTCTTTACTTACTCTGGTGGTGATCCACGCAAATTAAATGATGTGAATACGATTTCAACGCGTTGTCCCGGTCCAGCCAAGAAAATATACAAACATTGGCGCGAATGATTCGATGGATTGTTTGATGGAATGTTGATTATTGGAGCAGTAAATGTCCCATTTTGTGGGCCACCAGGACGCGACACAAATGTTTGATCACATTCTATTTGACAATGAAATAAAAATTTATGAAAATATTTCGACATGATGTTGTCAGTTTGCAAATTAAGTGACAAAAATTGTTTTTATGCGGTCAAAAATTCAAAATGAATGCAACATATTTTATGGAAATCAAATAGGCGACGAATTTTACCTATTTTATTTCGTAGCTTAAATGCGAACAATATCCATTTCAACAATTTTAACACATTTAACGGGTCATGGCAAATGTTTTCTGAGACTTTGTTTGATGAGATTAAGGAAAAAATATTAATTTGAAACTGTTTGAATTGTATTATTTTATCCACTCTCAACAAAAAAAGAATGCCTTTCAATTAAAAACCAGTTTGGCCTGGTTCGATCAGATGGATTTAAGTTTTTCAAATTAACGAAGTTCGACGACAATATGGATATTCTCGTGCGATGTTCAATGCCTGCACACTGCACATCCCTTCAGTTTTCGTAAAATAATAAAAATCGAAACAAAACTCTAAAAAATATAATCACACAACTAATAAGCTAATGGAATCTTCTCCTTTTTTCATAAACAATACTTTTTTCAGTTGTTTTTTGGTTTTTTCTTTTTTGCTGCTGACGAGTATCTGGTGTTCTTTGGTTTATCACACATTGAACAGAACTAAAATCTTTGCAAAACTTTACACGCACAAAACTTTCTCTCTTATCATTTTATCCGTAATGCTCATGTTATTTTTTTTTTTTTTGTCATGGCTATACGGAAAATGTCGAAATAAATTCAAACACAACTTGACTCTGTTTTTCAGCTTTAAAACTTTGTTTCGGTTTTTTGTTGTAATTTATAATCGGGGCTCGCTTCAATAAGATTTTCGAATAAAAATCAAATAAAATCAATTCTTATCCATGTTCATGTCTATGCTTACTTTCACTCGTTAAAACGTTCATTCATTCAGATCAAATGAAATGTTAGATGTTTTCTTCCAACTTAGCATACAAAAACTCTACGAATGGTAATTTAACGATGTTCTCTTGATTTTGTCCTGTGTTTTACATTTCATGAGCGTAAATTTTCAATATTAATGCGAACACTCGGACAATATTCCATTGAAGCATCGAGTAAATTGCCCATGAATTGTTTCAAATTCGTTCTCTGGTTTGAAATTGTTGATTACGTCATAATATTTTATTTTCTTCTTGAAATGATGAATGTTAACTAAGTTCCAATCGGGCAATCATAAAATGCTTTGATTACCTTTTAATGAATGTTTTCAACAGTTCATTCCAATCATGGACAGTATTTTTATTATTATTTTTTTTTTTTTTGGTTTATTAATTCATAAAATGACGTTTGGCAACGCTTTTGTGTTCGTATAAAATTTTCCACTTATTGAATACTATTACGATTTTCACTTGAATATTAATTTGTTTTAAATAATAATTTTTTTTTAATTCATTTTTTTAAACTCGTTTATTCATATCGTGTTATGTGTGTTTGTGTATTTTTTGTTATATTTTTTTTTTTATTTCTTTTTTTGATTTTTGAATATAAAAATTCAGTCTGTTTTTATCAATTTGATTGGTGTCCGTATGCTAATAATAGTAATTGCTACAAAATTATTGCTACAACATTAAAAACATTTTTTAACAATTTCATTCACATTCACTTTCATCGAATTGAATCATCAATTCGATCGACAAATTCGCTTATTATTTTCGAATATTTCGCATTAAATTTTGATTTTTGTTGAAAATTTTTCGTGGGAATAGTTATAGATGTTTTAATAGTCAAAGAGTCCTGTTTTAACACGTTTAAATATTTGAACAATGAACGATGTGAAGAATTGAATAGATTATATTTATTGGCCAATGGCCATGTTCTTGGAACATACACTACAGCCAACTAGATGGGATGCCGAAAAGTATTTTCAAATGCGGACCTATATAAATCTCATATAATAGCAATCACCATTTTAATTTAATTGAATATTATTAGGATTGTTTTTGGACTTTATGTCAACATTAAAATATTTTTTTTGTTCTTCTTCTATTCCTGTTTCCCTTCTTTTACACTTTTATTACTGGTTAATAATGTTTTTGTTAACAATGATTATTTAAAATTTATTTATTTTATTGTTGTCCTGTCATTCCATGCAAACATTGTCTATAGGTTGCTTTGTCAAACGGGTTTCAATTTTCCACATAAAACATATTGTATATATTCATTCATTTACGTATTTATGGTTGATTTTCGCCATGCTGTACTACTATGCAGTATTGTGTAATTTTTCTTCTTTTTTTATTGTAAGCTGTATACAAGGGCCGTGAGATTGAACGTTACCACCACAACTTTTATGATAAGTGTCACTTTCAGGCCAATTTTTCTAGCTGTTTTCCATTCATTTTAATGCAGTATTCATCGAATATTCCGTTTATAAATATCATTCAACGGTGCTTATCTATGGAAATTTGAAATACTCATCTCAGCACGCTTGGACTCACGATTTCACGTGCATCGTATTATATGCGTATGCAAATTTCAAATATAAATTTTATGCAGATTGCCTTTCTGTTCATAATAATGGACACCGCTTTTCTTCGTCTTTCTCCCCTCCGTATATATTCTATGGTTTATTTTTAATAATTTTTCCATAATATTTTTGTGTGAGTGTGTTAATCACAGTCACTTTTAACATCGATTCGAGTAGTTTCAACGAAAAAAAAAAACAAACAACGCGGCCGAGCTGTCGTTTTTTTTTAATCAATAAAAATTGCAATCATCAGATCCCTTATATTGTGTGGCATGAATAGGTGTATTGAGTTGTGTATAAAGCCTCGCCTTCAATTCTCTTCTTCATTTACTTGCTATTAAGCTCTTCGATCGTTTTAATCTTTCTCACTTCGATTCATTCCAATTTGATTTCATATTTTTGATATTTCGTTCACGCATTCAGCATTTATCTCTGCCTTCCATTTAATGTGTCACATTCATTTTCTCTGTGACATTAGATTCGATTATACCGACTTTTACCGATTACTTTTGAATAAATGTTATTTTTTTTTTTGCCGTTTCGAAAATTTGCCAACATACTTAGGTGTTTGCCGACATTAAATTAAACATCCATTTTAACAGCTTACATCACAAAATGGAATTTAATATGGAAAATCAGCTTCTTTCGATCTGTTAAGTGATGATATATATTCGGTTTTTGGTAGTATGTTTTCGTTTGTATATGCTTTCGGTACTGTTAAGCCGTGTATATGCACTTTTTTTTCCATTGTGTTCAATGATGTCTATCCATTTTGTTGACGTGTTGCCAATAATAAATTTACAAGCAAATGAAAGCAAATGTATTTTACTTTTTATTGCGTTACGAAATCGTTTATCGTTGATTTCGTATTCGAATTCAATGGCAATCGAAACGAAAGTGTCGAACGCTATTCTGTAGGCATGGTATGTTCAATAAAATGTTCATTTGTATATTTTGTTAGGTTTTTTTTTTTGTTGTTGTTGCATGTGTTTCCTTTTTCATTTTCACTTTTGATTCAAACCTCGATAAATTAAATGCGTTACAAATTTCGGACGAAAGTAAATGAGAATTCATCCTAATGAATAACTTCATAATATCCGTTACACCGAACCTGCATCACCATTTGACAGATGTTCATTAGGTACGTAAGTCCCATTATTTGTTTTTTGTTTAAGGGCTGCTATCTGCATTCCCATCGACTTGACTGGATAATAAATCGATTGTCGTTCTGATTGTTTTTTTCCCAAAATTAATGTTAGGTTGCCGTTTCTGCATGAAATAAAATTTTCGTTCACCGGACACATATACAACGTTGACTTTTATATTGTTTAATAACAGCAACACCAAACATCGGCTACACATTTATCGTGCTCTCTCATGGTACAGATTAGTTTTAGTCCGTATTCCGTATTTCTCATTTTGTACACGGATTCCGGAAACTTTGGAAAATGTTGTTGATTGATGAACGTATTTTGTGTTCTATACCGCGATTTATCGTTGACGCATTTCGTATTTTGTATGCTCCGCCAATCATGCAAACAATTATTATTTTGCATATACAACTTTATATTGTGACACATGATGCCATATTATTTTCGTGCCAATTGGACGCCAATAATCACACAAAAAACATACACTTCAAATAGTTTCATCGAAAATCCATAATGGCGGCCAACAAATTGGAAACACTTAATCGATTCATTGCGATGAGTATTTTTTGCATTTCTTGTTAAATTAATTTTCCTGAAATCCGAAGCTAATTCAAAATAGTCAGCAATCGATGATTTTTACACAGACATTGATATTAAAGCAGCAAACAACATTTCGTTACAATTGCTACCATTCTCTCGGAATGTGCTTTTGTATGAGAATGGTAAATGGTTGAATTAACTTTTTCTTTTATTGCAAATTTCACTCAGGTGGGACACACAAACGATGGTCTCCGATCGATTACGGATGTCAATTTTCGTGTTTGATACTTAATGGAACATAAGAACTTCAATCGAAAGATTAGAACATTGAATACAATCTACCAATTGCTGAATCAGCTCATTCGTTTTTTTTGTGTGTCCATTCTCTTTTATTCATCGATTCTTTGTTCGTTGGATGAAATGTACTTTGCAATTTTCTTTTTTTTTTCTCTCTTTTTTTTTTGCGTTTCTGGATCAATTTTCATGGAAATGAATTTTCGAACACGTCGGACATCGTAAATTGAATTGAATTTCGATTCAAAACTGTGTTATCAAACCAAAGATTTTCAATGTGTCATGTTTCGTGTTCGTTTGCACATGAAACTTTGAATTTTGAATTCATAAATTCTGCGATATGTTCAGCTTTTTATGTTTGTTATAATTGCAAACAAATGATTGTGACTGTTTTGATAAATGGATCGAGCTCATCATTTTCACTTTCGAATCATTTTCCAGTTTGGAGAATAGTTTGTCGTCTGTGGACGAAACAACGATATTTATAGTATCGTTTATGTAGTATTTTTTATGTGATTGAAAGTTAGGATAGAGAGGACACATTACACCAATTTCATCAGGGCAATATATATATTTATATTATGCATGTAATTATAAGCATGAAGTGTATGTATTCAATGCAAAATGTACATATTCACTGGTACACAATAGATGAATAAGCGTTTTCATGCTTCCCATCATATTTGATAAACTCATGTTCTATCACAAAATGATGAAAATTCATTTTTCCCATTTTCCAGCAAATTTTGCAAGTTAAACGAAAGTATGTTAGAGATCATGATATTCCACCTATTTTATTTTCGTTCATCTTTTTCCCTCTGTTTTCCCTTCATTTTCATTATATATGCTAACGCCTTTATATGGTGTAAGCTTCTCTATCAGTTCGCCTTATTGCGTGCCGGCCTGCCTGCTTGCAATTGGTGTGACCCGTTGAATTTCAAATAATCATATTACATTGTTTTGTATGCTGATTTGTACATCAGTTACACACTTCATATTGTAAGCTTTTATTTGTCTATTAATTTCTGGCAAAGATACAAATGTGAAATGATCATGGTACATGAATCGCTGCAATGAATGGCTATAATTTGTCTTGTGTAGCATGTTGACCGTTATCAAATGTACTCCGTTCGAATTTATATCATATTTTGGTTTTTTTACATGGAAAGATATCTCGATGTTGCCGTTTTTACCATTGTTCGGTTGCCCAATTTTTCGTTTTCTTCTTTCATCACCATAATCTTATGAACTCTGATCGTAAAAGTATTGATGATGATTTTATTAAATGTTATATGAATGTTGTTCGCGGTATGGAGAAAAACGGAACATCAAAATGAAAGAAAAAAATTCATCGTTGAAATATTCTATTTTCATATTTTTCACCATTCTCCATTGGATTTAATTCATATAATGATTCCTTGTCCACATCCAATACTTTTTACATAATAACATGATGTCAACGACTATCGACTATCAACTTTCGTCGAATTTTCGTCGGTGAAAGCTTAAAATAATTGCGCCAAGCTAACATGGATTACTGTATACGTTTTCGTTGCTCTCCGTACCATTCATTGTTGACGATTGACGATTGACAAGCATTGGTGGTCTATACCAATAATCAATCTACATCGAAGTATGGATAATCAGCTATTTAATTGGATTTCAGCGCATGGCAAAAAAAAACCAATTTCAATTTCATTCGTTTTATGGCCTCTTTTCCTCTTTTGAAATGTTTTGCCATTTTTGTCTATTTTGTTTTTGTTTTGTTTTCGTTTTTTTTTTACGTACTTGGTTCCGAATAGAAATGAATGAATGAAAAATAACTGAACAACTGAATTTGCCTAAAAATAACGTTCGTTCGTTTCGATTTTGTTCATGTTGTTAAATGTAAATGAATGTCGTTTCAGTGTCGTTTTGTTTTGTCTGCATCAAATTGTCGTATCAAACAATTGTAGAATATTTGTCGCTAAAAATACGATTTATCCGATGAATCTCGAATCGTTTGATCGAATATCGATGAGATTCCAATTTTTGATGCGAAATTTTCTTCTTTTTTTTCATTTTTCGTTGCAACAATAATAATAATTGTAGTGCAGCCAGATGAACACGTATGTGCGGTGCATTAGCAACGTTTTGGAGGCCGGTGTTATCCATCGGTCGGATAATAGCCGGGCCCCAATTGAAGTTTATCTCACTTAGGCTCTTCTATTGTTTGACCAACAACTATTATTATTATTATAAAAACTGCCAACAAAACTAAAATGCAACAAATAGCTACAGCAACCATCGCACTGTTACTCATATATATATTTTAATGTGATAACGTTTTCAATTAGGAAATTTATTTTAAATGACGATGCCGTTCACCGTTCCTCGTCGTATTGCAGTCGATTGTTTGTTGATTTGCCCTTCACAGGTTTTTTCGCTCTCTCTCTCTCTCTCTTTCTCTCGGAATATTGTTTTGTTATTTTGCAAACTTTTTTCTATTCTTCAAACAATCGGTCCATTCATAAAGAACTTTTTAATAATATATAAGCTCTTTTCTTTTTTCATGCGCCTTCTTCTCCTTTTTTTTTTAATAAACAGGTATCACTTTTCTTTTAGTTTCACTTTTGATTGGAATGTGCGTTGTTATTAACGGTTTACAGAGTTTTTAGTTACACTGTTCAATTTTATTATGTTACATTTACATTTGGCCGTTCGATTGTCTAATGATGACAATTCGATTCGTCGCAAATTGCTTTTGCCTTTCTATAAAAATACCAAAATGTTATTTATTTTTCCTTTTTTTTTCGTTTTGTTTGTCTTCTTAAGCATCAATTCTAATTATTGTCATCCGTACATTGAATATTGATTGGTGGGTGAGAAATGTTCAAATATATATCCGGCTTTAAAATCTTTTTGTCTTTATATTAATACAATGATCCAATAAATAAATATGGATCAATAACAAAATTCACTTTTTTCAACTTTTGATTAAGAAATATCGATGGAAAATTGTTCAGTGTTCAGTTTGGTGCTGACTTCACTGATTTTATTGAAATCTTTATAGACTTATGTTTTAAACTTCACTTTATTGGCCTTTGGATGTTTGATTCCGATTGCGGACGATGAGTCTGAAAGTTTGTTTAAATTAAAATCTATTTAGAAAAAGCCATCAGGCATATCGTCACAAAATTGACATTTTCGACTTTATTCTACTTTTTCGTATGTGTTTAATTGATGCTTTCAAATCTGCAAAGTTTCGATTTTATTCGCTTACGCATCGCACATTTAATCAGATTACCAAAGAAGCTACTACCTATTGTGAATGGAAAAAGAGATGTATAACTGCTTACAGCATATAATTCGGGGGGTGAAATGGTTTAATGGTGATTTTAAATCTCAAATTTCGGATTTTATTCCATTCACGTGCGCTATGGGCAACAGACACAGATAAATCCTTTTGTCTGCTCTGCATCATATTGTTTTTATTCAATTTGTCGAATGTTTTTTTTCGAATTCTTATGTACATTTGAATTCAACTAACATTCATTGTTCATTGCTACATACATATGTATGCTTTTTAAAACTGGAAACTTTTCGTTTCAATGTGTCTCGTAAAATTTACTTTCCAGTTCGTTGAACTTCAATGGCTGAATGGAAATGTAATCAATATTTAAATGGAATCATTTGAACATTGATTACATTTCCATTAATTATATGCATGATGCATTGCACAATACATTCATTTCAATAAATTATTCCATATTTTATGTGTTATAAATTATATAATAAGTACATTTTCGAATGCGTTCATTGATTCCATAATAGAAGAATGTGGCTAAGAAAAAGTCTTAAATATGAGCATTTTATGAGTGAAAAAAATTGAACAAATTTATTTGTTACACGTATTTGACATATGAATCAAGTAGATCAATTAAATGAAGATGATTTTGAAATTTGTTGTCAACTTTTAAATGAATGTGATCATGTGATGCCATAAAATGGATTCCTTTTCAAAGGATCAATCGAGAAAATCTTCATCAATTTCTTTATCTTTTATTCTTTTTGCATTTTCTGAGTGAGTAAGTTTTAATTCAATCAGTAGCCATGCACAAACGACTTGAATATTATTATTATTATTATTAATTAGTTATTATGAAAGCAAAAGAAATGCTTATTTTCAGGGTGAAGTCATTGTTTTCGATTCGATTAATCAAGTGATGAGCTGTTGTGCAATTTGGAAGCAATGAAAGAGGTTTCTATTGCGCTTCCGTAATTGGTGTGCTTGACATTCGTTGTGCCATCATCAATTTTGGAATTGATTTACTTTTTGACATTATGTGTTACATTCAATTACGTTTCATATACCACACACACAGTACACCGTACCTAAATGTTATGTTTATACATATTACTTTAGTTTGACTTCAAACGACTAAAAAGTCGAGCTTTTGACGTGATGCTGTAACTGTTTATTCAGCAGCTGAATTATACAAACACTAAATACATTAATACATGATAAAAACAGCAAATAAATCAAAATCAAGAATCTTGCATATTGTTTTTGGCTGCCCGAAAGATATTTCATCTCATATAATATGAATCATAGGATTCATTGGTTGCGATAATAATTGATTCAAAGTACACAATTAATAACGATTATTCGATTAAGCATATAAAAAGGGCCAGATGTGAAAACTTATTGCTGTTGATTTTAATCCAGTCCATCAATTCCAAAATGTTCGCATTAATACATTCTATGAAACATGAAGCATGATTCACATGGCACGAATATGATTAATTAATATGAATAAATAAATGTACAGAAGACATAAGGTATACCAAACAAACGAAATCAATGATCGGATACTCAATATTCTCCGCCATATGGAAATCTAGTTGACGAAGCATTATTATTGCAAACAAAATAAAATCGAGAGGCGAGGACAAGGAAAATAAACTTTTGATGTTGAATTATTTCCAAAAAAAAGTTCCTTCATTTTGATATTAATTGCAAACTTAGTTTAAGACAAGATTCGATTTGTAATGTTTATGCAATATTAGCGAACGAAATTATCGAAAATTGAATGATCCAATATTAGAAATGTGAAATTTGCACTTTTCAATGCAATGAAGCCATCCATAAATTATTGCGCCATTCTTTTTTTAAGAAAAAAAAAGAAAAAAAGTCCATTCCGCTTTATAATTCTGCTGCTCCCTGCAGAAGAAAACAACATAAAATGTACTATTGATGTGATATAATGGATCGTTTGTATCCATTCACTGATGGAAAATCCGTGGAGTCATCGATGTATATGGATTTGATATCAACGCTAGCGCTGGGACGCTGTGAGATAGCAAATCACGACTACTTTCAATACAATAAACAATGCACACAATACATCACATCATTTTGCTTCTTGATATGGAGTTCTAAATGACCATAAATTTTATACCTTCTCTGTTTCAATTTGTCGCCATGTTTTCGTTGTTCGGCAACAAATTTTATTAAATTTGATATTCGAATGCTCATTCAATAAACGTAATATAATAAAGATTCCCTTTTTCATTAACTTTTTTCCTTAACTTTTTCATTTTTTGTTTGAAATTTTTTCGTTTCATTCGATTTTGCCATTTCTTTTTTTCTTTTTCTGTTTAAATTTTCCAACAATTCGAGGCTGCCAATTTGTTTCTGCTTGAAACATTTGATATTTGTTTAAACACCCATCGGTAGGCTGATTGTTTGTTGAATGTTCGCCTGTTTTCATGGGTTTTTTTCACGTTGGCTCTCTTTCATTTTTGCTCCTCAAAACGGTTGCAAACTCGTGCTCTCAAATCATTTGGAATGGAAAATGGCTGTTATAAAGCGTAAACTTTTACATGTTGTCTAACCATTTTGAAATTCAAACGAAACACACACCATCAGTGAATCATTGATAGGAACATTTGTTGCGATGAAATTTTTGCTATTTTTGAAACATCGGCTCACCACCTAATACTCAGCGATCAGCAATTTGGCATTGTTACCGAGCCGTATTTGAATCCGGATAATGCCTTTCAATTTATCAATAATGTAAAATATTGTCCAAAAATATCTTGATTGCGGTCGATAACAATACGAATAAAGCTGTCGAATTGAAAAGAATTCAAGAAAATATCAGAAAAAAGATTGGATGGCCAATGGAATGGCAATGCTCAATCATACTCTGTGATGTGATCTAACTGATGGGCAATTTCAAAATGTTCAAACTATTTTTGGATGAATGAATTTCAATGTTATATTTTGTATTCAATGACCTCCTTGGGTAATCGAATACGTGCGTGCTCACATTTATATGTCCAGTCTCGCTACGATTTGTTTGGAATTGTATCATAGCATGCAAACCGAATATATTTGATTAACTAGTTGGTGAAATGAAATGAAACAAAAACAATGGAAGGTGACAAAATAGAAGAAATAAGACCATTAAAAATTATTGTGGAACCCGCAATGAGCTCAAATAGATTAACAATCGTAAGCCAGAGGCCGACCATACATCATCTGGAACAATATGATGAAAATCATTAAAAAATATACCGTACATGAATTAAAATGATCATTATTTTGTGAGTATTTAAGGAGGCCAATTCGTGTATGGGATGAAAAAATGCGAAGAAATAATTTGGCCAGAATAAATTATTATTTTTTTCCGTCTCCTTATGCGCTTTACTCTATTCGTTATTCAATACGGGAATAAATAATAAAAAAAATAGTATTTGTTTCTTCGCCTTTTTTCACGGTGGTGAACACAACGTAAAAAAAATAATTGTATTCTCGTATTATATCAAATGTTCGGCTGGGTGATTGGTTGCGTGTGTTCATATTTGCAAACAGTGTAGAAAAAAAATGGTGATTTTACGAAACGAAGTGGCGGTAAAATCAGAAAATTTAACGAGAACATCAAGTGGTGAACAGTGAATAGCGCACACACACACACACACACAAATCACGGGATAGAAGAGGGAAAAATTGAACAAAAGCTCAAGTTTTTGTGCTAAAACTTGAAAATGAACATTTATTGATCGGTATTCTTTTGTGAGATTCAGGCTCGTGTTTCGCGCAATATAAAACGTACGGAAGACATAATTGTTCTCAATGTTCATGTAAATGATATTTTTTCACGCTCGGTGCAGTTTTTCATTTTCCTCAATTTTTCTCATCTAAATTATTATTTTTTCTTTCAATTTATGCAATTCATCATCACTCGATGCCGTCATCATCCCATTAGACATTCAGAGAGAGAGAGATTTTCGGAAACAATTTCCGTTGCTAGTCGAACAATATCATTTATGGATAGCTGTTGCCAGGGGAAGAAAAAAGTGCAAGCGATAAACATCAAACGAGCTCATCTCTGTGATTATGTTGCTTGATCCAAAAGCAAATATCATGTCGCAAATATTTCAGATGCATTTTTAGAGCATGAACATTGAACAACCAATAATGTGTCGTATATAGTATACATATTCGACAAACTCTGGTATGAGCCGAATTCTTGATAGCTTTTTTTTTTTTTTTTTGTAAATTGATGGATTCAAACGTTAATTATGCGTTTCAACTACGAATTTTCCATGATTATCCATGTCTCATGTAGTGGTTAAATGGTTCGATGAGTGCTGGATGCCTCGTATGCTTCATTTCGATTGTGTGGTTTTATTCTCATATGCTCGGCACAGCAAAATGAGAACGAATTGCCCCAATGGCTACATTTTCCATTGCAAATTAGTCGTTTTTGACCTCCCCCTCCAATTGACAGATCATGGAGCAAAATTTTGAAGCCTCATGCAAATACATTTGGTGCTATCAAATAATAGTTCCCGCAAATTTCTGTGAATTTTAAATTGATCTGTATGCGATTCGTCTTTTTGGTATGGTTAATGATGATTCTACTTCTGTCATTCCATTTTTGCCCAGTCTCACGCCGAACTTTATTCACTTTGATAGTGAACAGCAATGAGCTATATGTTGAACATAATCGAAGTGCTTCTAATATATTCACAGAACGTGAGGAAGACATATTTCTGTTCAAGCCGGGGGGAAATTCATAGAAAAAAGATTATGAAATGTGCGACCCAATACTCTTATTATTACATATTATTATTATCGCAACCTATATTTTGACGTCGATGTATTATTTGTTACATTTCAATATTTTGATGGTTCAGGAAAGCCAAAAAGAATCTCCTTCCACTCAATGGATACAAAATTCATGATTCAGGTATCATTGCAATATTCATTGCATGTTCAATGTTCAGTGTTTCAAACTATCAACGAATCTTATCAATTGGCACTTCATCGAATTTATTGACGAAAACCCGTAGTGCTCATTGAAATGCTCCAATTTTGTGCACCATTCGATGTGTTCATGTTCTAACTACTACAAGCTATCGGACATAAAGAAAAAATGCAAAAAAAAAAAATTCAATTCAACATCAGATGGGAGCTGACGAATTCGATTAACCCTGCCGATAGAAAGAATTTATACTTCATCGAGGAGCTCGAGTGAAAACTTTTGATACTTTCACATATGAATGGATTTGGAGTATGACAAGAAAGACATATTTAAACAAATATTCGATGATAACACAAAATGGTCACGATATCCAAACTATTTCATTCAATTATTTTTAAAACTGAAAATAAAAATTCGGAATGAGCTACGAGTTGAGTTGACAGTGAGACAACATTAGGACGCGCTTTGTGTACATTTATCTATAATATAAATGATTTTTTTTTATTATTCAATCATTATGAAAAGTGAATGCATTTTTTAATTTGCAAGAATGATTGTATTCTGCAGTGCGATGCTGTTCATAGATCATGCGTATATTTAATGACTGCTGAATACTAAAAAGCCTCAATTCTATAGCTGTTAATTGAAAAGCATTGTGTTTTTTACGCTTTGCTGTTGAAGAGAGATTGAAATTGAAGTGGTAAACAGAGAATTGTTTTCAATCAAGCCATTTGGCTGGCTACTGGTATTGCTATTCATTGTTCAAACAAATACATAACTGTTATCATTTTTGTTATTGTTGCAGTTCATGTTGGATGAAAAAAAAGAAGAAGAATAGTTTGAAAAGTCCTTCAATTTTAATGAATAAAGACAATTATTTGTCTATTATCTGATTGCTGGCAGAGTGCTAAAGCAGACGAAAGCTTAAAGTGAATTAAGTGCAATTGAATTTGTGTTATGATATGGTGCACAAGTATTATCACATTATAATGTAATACAATATGTAGAATTCATGATGACAGACTGACAATCACCATTTCGAATTGCCAATGAATTTTAAAATAAATAATGCAAACTTTTGCAGGTAAACTGACAAATGAATAATAATAAACAAAACCAATTTTGACGATGAGAAGACGTATAGAGTTTTGCTTACATTTTCTTAAGCTTGAAATGTAATTGAGAATTTTTGTCTGGTTGTTACGGTTGCTAGGCTATATTCCTGAAATGTTCCATAAAAAGGACAATTTATTCCAATCATTCTCTATGCATTATACATCTCACCATACACATACAGGAATTGATTCAACTTTCAGGTGTAATTCAAATATACATTCGCACAGATGCTTGTTTTGTATCAAAGAAAGAGAGAGAGAGAGAGAGAGAGAGAGAGAGAGAGAGAGAGAGAGAGAGAGAGAGAGAGAGAGAGAGAGAGAGAGAGAGAGAGAGAGAGAGAGAGAGAGAGAGAGAGAGAGAGAGAGAGAGAGAGAGAGAGAGAGAGAGAGAGAGAGAGAGAGAGAGAG
>GL501517.1:8328010-8351098 GCA_000149185.1 Mayetiola destructor
GAGAGAGAGAGAGAGAGCGCAAAAATGGAAATTCGAATGCAATTCGCCCGAAGCATTGCCTACTTCTGCATAAAAATGATATGCACATTTGATTGCTTGGTAATATAAGGCATGTCTCAGGTTTGCTCTGACAACAATTCACACCATGCGCTGAATACTGAACGAAACGGTGTAAGTTATTTCAATTTATGTATCAATTTGTTTTGTCCGTCAAATGTGTAAAAAAGCTCTTTCATTCCATTTCTTTCTCCCGCATAACAACACACACTAATTTCATTTAATATATCATTCTTTTACAATATGGACGTATAGAATCATAGGAACATGAAAAAATAATCAATTATGTATGCAGATGCTTATGGTTTCATTGTGGTATGGTGTGTTCGAGACGAAAAAAGTGCTTAAAATTAGTTCATGATCGTTTGGATCCTTTTGTTTTGTTTGTTTTTTTTTTTTGGTTAAATAGACATTTTTAAGTCTATAATATGTGTTTCTATTCATACCATTTTTCTCCATTCATTTTTCTGTTCTCACTCATATATTCGCCGTGATAACCACTTAAAAGCTAAGTTGAATCAAAAGGGTTTTTTAAAGTTGAAAAAAAATAATAAAAGAAAAAGAGGAAAAGAAAAGCGCACATCTCTTTTTGTTGTATGTGTAATGTGAAGGCCGGAAAAGTGGGACCAAGAGTGAGAGAGAAACAGAGAAAAAGGGATGTCACGCATCCAAATTTTTATTTCAATCTCCTAATGTTCAAGCTTTCTTTATTTTACAAGAAAATGCATTAGCACTATAACTCATCACTCATCACATATAATGAATTATACTTTGATTTTAATATGTATTTCTTGTGCAATTCAGGCTTGATGCCAGGGAATTGCAGACTTTGTGCATTTTTTGTGCATTTCAATGTACACATTTTATGGAAGGCGATTTAAGTCCAAACCAATTATTTTGGCCGGTACGCGAAAACATTAATATGGACTATGGCATTTCTGTCTCTGGATCCGAAATTCTTGTTTACAAATGAAAGCTTATTGCATTTTTTCCGAATCTTGACAAGAATGATTCAATTGTTGGGGTGCAAGTGAAAATGAAACAACAGTAATCCCTTCACCTTCTCTGACAGTGAAGCGTTATTCTTCTGAATTGTGAACAATGTAAGCCAATTATTGAGCCAATACATACATACGTACACAGAGATCAACAGAATATAAATGTAAAAGCAAAAAGAAGAGAGAAAAAGATATATATGAAAAGATGACTGAAAATGATATGAAATGAATTACCGTTTTGCGAACATTGAAATCAACCAACATCATGAAATGCAATGATGCAGAGGAGAATCTCTTTTTATTTGATATCTACAAGAACCACAAACACAATCAAATTGAAAATTGATGTGATTGCAGTGGAAAGAGAAAAATAAAGCATTGAAAACGAAACTTATTTAGTGAAAGTGTTGCAGTTTTTTGCTGTCATAAGAATACCGCGTTACTGTTGCTGCTTTTCATCTATTAATAGAATCAGAAGAAACATCAATGTCATGAAACAACAAAAAACATAAAGATTGCAATGTTTCCAGAGGAAATGTGCCTTTTTGTGTTTGTTTGCGATATCTTTCCTTGTATTTCATACATATAATTTCTGTTTTATTATTATTTTGAGAGGCCGGAACATCAACCAACCATACTGCTGCTGTATGAGCGAGTAAAAGAAAAACGGTTCAGGAATGAAATTAATATCAAAAAAGAAAATTCTAAAAGCGAGAAGAGCTATGGTATGATTGATACATATGCTTCTAATAATATTCTCAGTAAAATAAGTAGTGAAATGATTGACAGTTCATCAAATCGATTAAAACCAACCCACTTTTTCGGAACGGTGAGCAGGCGAGTTCTAAAATTTCCTCTTGCATTGCGCAAAATTTACTAATATGCACCTGCAGTGCATGAAATTGGAAATTGATTGAAGGCAATGGGATCGATCTTTCGTGATAAGATAGTTAAATTGTTTGAAATATTTGGCATGGGGTGAGAAGATGTCTCTCAAAAAAAGGTATATGTTTTTATCGTGTAGCAAATGATAATAATTAAGTTCTAATTACAAAATACAGGCAGCTGATGACCTTGTGTAATTTGATTGCTTTTAGCTATTAGTTGTTTGATCAATGCACAGGTTTGTTAGTTGAATGTGAATTACTTACTTCTCGACACACAATAGCAGACAAAAATTCAACTCCCATAAAATATTATATGTGATGAAAGAGAGAAAAAAAATTCATTATCCACAACGCCACATACAAAAATAGTGTGCATAAATAAGTTTAACTTATGCTGGTTCATTTAGACGGTATGAAACACCTCAAAAAAAAAAAAAAAAAAAATAAAAGAATGGATAAAAACAAGAAAAAACAGAACACGAAACAAACGCGTGAATGACTAAAATGAATGTCTATCTGGGGAAAAACATTCACGGAATGTTTTGTGCATTGTGTGTACTTGAGAGTGAAAATAAAAGCAATAGATTCGATCACAATTTCAGACTCCGTTTCATAACCATTCAATTAGCATTCTTATTAGGTTTTATTATTTGTTTTCGTTTTATTTGGCTTGTTTTTCATTTTTGAAAATACATCATTGCGGCGTCACATTTTTGTCATGCCTGATGTTATCTTCTTATCCCTTTTATGGTCTTTTTTTTTATGTAATACATTTGAATGGATAAAAGTTGCCTATTGCAAAGTTATACGAAACGTTCGTTTCCGTTGTAAAATTCTAACCAACCAAACACCACATGGAGCAGTGCAAGATGTGAAGAGTGAGAGAGGAAAAAAATATGAAAATAATATCCAATTGAAAAATGGAATGAAAATTGTATTTGTAGTTCATTGAATTCCCCTACAAGAAAAACCACAATCACCATTCAAGTTTTGTAATATAACGAAAATTGAATAGAAAATGCAAAACGAACAAGAAGCGGTGCCAAATCATATCAATCTTATCTATTATCTATCTCTTGAACTTTTAGGTTTTGTTAAACCGTGAACGATTGAACGATTGAACCGTGAATTCGAATAATGTGCTAAAACGAAAGGAAATGAGAAATTTTTGGGCTGCTTGTGATTTTCGCGGGAAGCAAATCATGATAATAATATTTGCAAAACTTGAATATATATAGAAATATACGAAGAAAAAAATCACATAAACAAAGGGTTAAACTTTCAACAGCCAGAACAGGATAGAGAAGGATCTTTCTATATGAGATAAACGACAGATAAAACGTGCTCTGGTTTTTAATTTGTTATGTGACAGCTAGTCAATACCTTTTTGTACTTTTTTGGCTAGAGCAAGTGGCCTATTTCATTCGGAATTCGAAATTTTGGGCCTTTGGTTTGCATTAGTCCTTCAGAAATTTCAGGAATCTCAGATTTCGACACCGTAAGACTATTATTCCGAATCTTTGTGCATATTTGAACATTTGACGGGTTTGAAAAATTCGGTCTTTCGAAATCGGTGCGAATCGAATTGTTGGTGTGGCAATATTTTTCATGATATTTAAAATAAATGAAAAAAGGGAAAATTTCCAAGACCAACATTTACTTTCGATTTTTTCTTGTACACAAAATGTGCATACTTGACCAGCCAATGTTAAAAGTTGGAAATTGTTTTTCGAAGTCCAGCTGTTTATTGAAAAACAATTGCCATTTTATTCAAAATTCAAATCTGCAGCTTTTTGTTGGTTTTTGGTTTCAACAAAATGTGGAAAAATGAATAATAAAAAAAGTGATTTCCCATTCAGAATAAAGTTTTATCCAGACCAAGTGTGTATTCGATCGTTTTCTAGTGGTGGTGCTGGCGGTTGACAAAACGATTCAATAATTTTAGTTGGATGTGCATGTTTAACATTATATGGATGTGATATGTAAGTATAATGGTCAGTCGTTTCAGTTCACTTCAAGTAGTTTTGAATCGGGATAATGTAAATTGTATATTGACAGCCCAATTGTGCAAACACCAAGCACCATGACAAAGAGAGGATATTTATTTCCTTTTTTTTCCTTTCAGAAATCTTTTCAGGGCTCTCAGTGTTCAGAGCTCAATGCAAAACTGAATGATAAGCTTTTTTTGGACATGAAACCTACACAGTGAGTACCGGACACCCAATAACTATCATTCAAAATTGTAAATATCAATTGATATCCATCTTCTATAAAAATCGGATATGTCAATTGAACATTGAATATGGAACATATGTTTGATTTGACCCCAGGATATAGTTTATCCCTAATATTGATATGTTTAAAAACCATTTTCGTATTTAACTTATGTCGGATCGCATTTCAAACTTCGATTTGAATATCTTTTTCCATCAACGGTGATTTTCTAAACAGTTTTCGATCGTGTGAAGTTATCACGCGCTGTTTCTATTCAAATTTGAATGTTGAATGTATTTATATCGTTTTCAAAAATCCAAATCTATTTTTTTCTCTCATAACTTTTGCCTGAAAACACGTTTGCTTTAGATGGGAGATACGTTATGCCTTCGCTCTATGATAGCATTAACGTCTTCATATTTCATATGGGAACACAACAAAAGCACAGTTTTGGTTTGAAGAAGTGCTCATCTCTTGAGGCTTGTGCTTTGTTCATATATGTATACATTCACAATATATAAAATGCTATGAGCTGTGCTCGTGTGTAATTTGTTCAAAAATGAATAAAGAGTAGGGCAGAAAAAAAACAGCAAAAAAGAAGTATCCTTCGAATGTCAGTCAAAGGGCTTTGCACACATGGCCAAACAATATAAACTGCAAATGATTTGTCGCCTGTTTCCGTTTAATGTTATATTTCGTTATTTGACATTGGTAAGTCCATCGAAAAAAAAAATTTGATTTTCTATGATTTTGAATCGTTGACTCCTTGATAATAATTCATATCGTATTTTGTTGTTGTTATTTTTTTTTTCTATGAGTAATCACCAGCCAAACCAACTGCATCATTCATTTCAGCCATACATTTCAAAAAATGCAAAAAATTTATCATTAATCAGAACGAATCAGTGCGGAATCCTAAGCACGTTCCCATTTTTAGTAATTAAAACAATTAAATCGATTCATTGCACTTTCCACTGAATATTTTCTATTGTTCGCTGATTGGAGCCATTTCTTATTGTTGATCCCAACATTTTTAAACACAAGCAACAGACACAAGCAACGATTTAACGTTCATCAGAATGAAATTCTCATTTTAATGACGATACGGAGTTTCAGATACGCTCCAAAAGAGGAAAAATCCATAGTATTTTTTTTATTGAAATGACGGTTCAAATATTCAATTACTTTGACATTCGATTTCATGGCATTCGAAATGTTCTTGGTTTTACTGGTTGTATATCGAAACACGTTTAAGCTGTCTGTCACCGATGAGAGGAAGAATTTTTGGACATCATTATTATCGCACACTCACGCACACCGTATTTACGATATAATTTTTGTCTGTATGTATCTCAACGCTTAGCATTCCATTTTTTTTTTAACTTATTCAATCAAATTTTAGGCTTTGTCTCTGTATAGTTTATAGAAATGCTTATTTATATATTTTCCATTTTCCATTGGGGTATTTTCATTGTTCTACTGATATTTGTATATCAGTAGAAATTCGATATTTAATTGAAACATCATATTCGCTAAACTGAAAAATAAAATGAAAATACATACAGCAAGAACAAAAGGATTAAATCCATTTATAATTCGCGCTTTTCATTTTATACCAAAATATTTTATTCAATCCGATTCGTTTTATGTTTGGTCGTATCTCTCTCACGTCAAGCAAACTGTTATCGATCAATTGTTCGGAATAGGAAATTCAATAGGATTCATATGTTGATTTATCAGTTTTGTGCAGCCCATTCGAATTCCATAAATATCTGTGACGGATAAATATCCAAGCATATCGCAGCCGCAAATAGTGATGCGTAAGCGCTATGTGACCGTATTGACAATGCAAAATGAATTTTAACAGAAAATATTTTTTTCGCACCTTCCTTATGTGCTTTCATTCGTTACTGAATGAAATAATGTCAATACAATCGCATAGCGCTTACGCATCATTTTTTGCGGCTGCGTTGTGCTCGGATATTTATCCGTCATAATATCCGAGCATAGACATTTATGCAATTTCAGTGGGGCTGATTGTATCAACGAATAAACGAATTTGCTGCGTATTAAAGCCCTTGCTATGCACTGTCACATTGAATGCCATCGATTTCGTATACGCATTAAAATGAATTTTGGTCGATGTTCGGCTTTATTTTGATTGTGTGCCGCTCTGACTCTGAATGAATGATTATTATTAAACATTGAACATTTTACCATCAATGAAATGATCCAATTCGAATATGCGAAAATTGTTCGGAATTAAGTGGTCTGTAAAAATGTGCATGTTATCCGTACACATTAATCACTATATGCGAGAGAATTCACATTATTCGATTTCATCAATAGAAATGGCATTTTTGGTCAATTTCATTTCGATGTCTGGTTGGTTTCCTGCTGAACTTTTTCAGCAACAAAAATACGAACGCAATAAAATTGAATTTTTTTTCTTTGGCTTCTCTTCGATCGTTTGTATATGGTGCACACTGTGCATACAATTTCTTTGTGGAATTGTGGAATTGTACATATATGCATATGGAATCCATATTATGGATAGGAGTCCTCGCTTTACAATATGTTCGAAATCGGCGGCTCATCTGATAATCATTATCTTTCGTACAAATGTCCAAAAAACATTTTATTTAATCAAAAAAATTTTCGGCGTCACTAAATACAAAATGACAACAAAGCATTACGATATGAATAAACTAACATACACAATTCATTCTGAATATGAGATGTTAAACGAGACGATAATGACAACGGGGAATATATCAGTTTAATAATAATAAATAGCAATAATACATAAAATGAAGACAAATCTCCAAAATTTTCGAATGAGAAATTTTTCATCAGACATTGTGACATTCAACGAATGCTTAAGCTCAGCCACGATCTAACAATTTTTCATTATATGCGAATAATATCGAAACATGCATCAGATAGCACCGCACAATGAATACGGAAATACAGTCGAAAATTTCAATTTTGTTTGTGTGTCAAAATAAGAAAAAGATAAAAATAAAATGAGAAAAACGTTTCTCTCATCATCATCAACATTATGAGGGAACTAATGTGCTATCATACATACTAAACCTGTTCTGGAGAGTGAGAAAAAAAAGTCAACAATCAACACTTTATACGTATTCAGAGCGATTGGTTATACGTTAAACACAATATCACAATCCAAATGAACAGAAAACAATTTGCACAATATTTTCAACTCACGAAATAGGAATTCCTATTAAGATTTACTTAGTTTTGTTAATATCTTGCAATTTAACTTTTATTTTTTTTCAATTAAAATTTCATTAAATTCCACACAATATTCATCGAAAAATTTTAAAATATTTGGTTAAACTTTGACAGCAGCGAATCTCATTTGGTTATTGATTTAAAGTATAATTATTCTTAAATGTGTTTGATTTTTACTTCAACTTTGTGTTTAATGTTGCATTCAATTCCATTAGTTTCGTTTTGTTTTCGAGATCTTTCTCATCCTCCCTTCCGTCACTGTCACCGTTGTGCTGATGCTAAAAACCAAAATTACAGAGAGAAAATGCAACGCAAACTATGGACAGAGATGCACAAATGATGCTTTCAAATTTCAAGAAAAAAAAAAACGGCCGTTCAATTACTATACGAATTAGCAGCGCGCGTGCAATTTGAAAAGAAATTTCTAATTGTTGTGTTGTCGGAAAATGGTTAAAATTCAGATAAAATGAGCATCAAATAGAGAACAAAGCGCAGATAGAAGAACGCATTCAGGAAATTATCACAAATTTTTGGAATTATGCACAAAGTTTTTAATCCGGCCCGTAAAATGCGTAATTTGTTAGAGGTAAACTTGATTGGTTTTCGTTTTCTTGATCACCGAACTGATTCGAACCGCAATAAAGTGGATATTTTTTTTTTGTTGGTAACAGTAAACATATATATCAAGCAAACAGTGTGTTTTCAGCACGGCCGATGATAATCGACTGAATTTCAGAATTCATTTCCATTATGGTGTGTCTCCACAGAGGATAAAATCCATGAAAAGCAAAGAGGGAAAATTGGTCTTGTTAACCTAGACTCCTTTTTCAATGGATTGAGCATTTAGCATATACACATAAATGTATATGTGGGCTTTGCTTCAGTGTACAGTAAACACGAAGAAAAGCGCGAAAGCGAAATAGAGTCTTGTGTGTATGTGTGTGTGGGTGCGTGTGTGTGTGTGAGAGTGTATGAGAACATCGAAAAATTAAATGGAAAAAGATGAAGAAGAAGAAGACGATGATGATTAATAAAAAAAAATAGAAAAATGTGAATTCAAGGCTTTGGAAATGGAAAATGTGAGAATGAGTGTAGTGATTATAAAGTTAGTGTGCAACGTATATAGCTTTCAGATTGAAGATTGGAGAACCTGACAAAACATTGTACATAAACAGGATTAATGTGAATAAAGTTCATATACAATTGTAGGCCATATGAGGTGAAAACAAGATGCAAATGACATTCAATATATATTCAATACATTTATAGGTTATATATTTGTCGGGGGGCATGAGAGGAAGGGTAAATGTTTGGAACACAATCCATAAAATAACATTTTTTGTTGTTGCAATATTATGTTTGAATTCAAGTTTAAACGGAGGACAGAGCATAATGATAAACAGTTTGATCGAAATGGCATCAATTTGGCATTTGACAACATTCAAAAATGTTAATGTTTTTCCGCCATTTTTGTCTATTATTTTGAATTTGTATTGCTGCGGTCACCATCAATGGGCATTGGACATACAACATACATGCTAAAATCATCTGAAATTCACTCGTCGTCCATTTCATTTAAATAATCGAAAATCGAAAATGAGACTTCAAATGCGTTGCACAATGTGTCAAAGTTTGTGCTTGTACGTGTACGTTAGAGTCAAACACACCGTCTCACAGAACAAACACACAACTGAGATTGACCCATGTGATGCGCTGTTTTATCGCTCTTTCGATCATCCTTTTCGGAAACTGGTCAGCAATGAGTGCCCGAATGCTGTTGTTGTTTGAAAATATGTTGAACATATTTACAAATCCATTATAATTAGTCATTTCATGTTAAATGTATTTCGCAATTATTCTAACTGTAAATCATATTCATGATTTTTTATAATAATTTTCAATCGAACATTTTTATCATCTCATTGTCGTTCGTATCTTTCACTTTCCAAAGGATATTCCACGAAATATAGGAAAAATCGAATCGAATGGGTCAATTATGGATGAACTGCACCGAAAAAAGGTGGAAAGTCAACGGATTATCACCCCATTTATCAATTTTTTCAAAGGATGCAGTATTCTTATATAAATTCCACATTTTCAATTTTCGGAGCAGCAAAGAACAACAAACAGATAATTTAATTGTATTGAATGCGTGAAAAAAGGAAATTTATAGGATAATAGCCACCGATCACTGTCAGTTGCAAGTTCTATATTTTAATTTGATAGAATATTTTGCTTTGTATTGAGTAGCTTTGCACTGCATGTATATTTATATTATTGTTGAACAAAAAACAATTCACAAACTGTTGGCTAAACGTTTTGTGTTGAGTAACATTTCTTAACACAAATTGCATGGCATTTGAGGTAGATGTCAAATGACCCATTAATTACGACCAATTATATTCATTCCTTCACTGTTGGATATCGCGATTCATTTATGTCTTGTTTCACTTTCATTTTCATTTGAATTGAAACGGCAAAATCGGAAAATATTTTGAATTTGAAAATAGTAATACGAGATAAATAACTGAATAATCATTTAAAATGAAAAAAAAAAATGCCAAATGCCAACTAAATAGAAAAATATTCGTTTCATTCACCGAAATCGATTTCCATAAAATACGATGATCATTTAAATATTTAATTGTTGATAAGCCACCAGAGTTGAAACAAAAGAAGAAGAAGAAGAAAAAAATTAAAATATATTGATGGAGGTACTTACCAGCACAAGAAATTGGTATCATGTTGCAAAACAACATCAATGGAATCAATACCGTTATAAACATTTTTCTTATATCGATGTGTAGCGAAGCTAAAGTTATGAAAATTCTTTTCGTCGGAGAACGTTGTCGGTGACGTTCTTTCGTTATGATTGACCGTTTGCCACAATTTTCCGAATCATTGTTCCAACGTTTTTGATCCGGATTTGTTGTTAATTTTGTTGTTTTTTCATTGTTAATATAATTATTATTAGTGTTAATTCTGTTTGTAAGAAATAGATCCGATGTAGAATTGTATCGCGTAACAAAATTGCAAATGTATGATGATGACAACGATGACAACGATGACAAAAATGGCAACGGAGATGCGGCTGTCATTTGTGGCAGTGGCAGTGATAATAATTTGTGAGCAAATGTATTGTTATGGTTTGTTTGATACGTGTATGGTGTCATAATAGTATCATAGCATTGATGATCACTGGATTGACATTGCTTGATTAAAATATTTACTAGTGATCGTTGAATGTGACACAATGAAACGATCATATGATTTAATGAAGGCATTGAGCTATTTAAGATTGACGTCTCAATGTCGATATTATCATCATTGGTTGATGTGATTATTATTGGTGTGACTGATGTGACTGATGTGACTGATGTGGCTGTGATTACCGAATTGAATTTCATTTTTAACACAGTATAAATAAGTTGAATTGACACAGAATTTAGTAAAGATGTGACCGTTGTGAATAACATTGATGTGGCCAATAATGTTGAGCTTGCCATCGAATTTATTCGATTTGGCATCATTGAGCATACCGATTGCGGTAAATCGAATATTGTTCTTGTAAATTGGCCAACATAATTCACATTGTTTGTATTATATGTTGACGATACGGCACTGGTACACGATAATAATAATCGTTTTGAGGATGTTTTCGTATGTGACCGCTTCGGGTTGCTGTTTCGGTTATCGTTGCAATTTCTGCAACAAAATTCCAATTGTTTTGGTTCAATAGAAATGCAATCGGTGAACAATATTAACGACAGCCAAATATAAAGCCACACACAATCATTTGATTCATTATTAAATTCACTGAACCATAATTTGGCATTGAAATGCTGAAATGCCCGTTCATTTCGATTATAGGTAAGGAAGATCAATGGAATTGCTATTTTTCGACAATGATTCGAATCAATGTGGATTAAACAGTAGGCGATAACGAGATTTACGTTTTCATTTCCGTTCCAATAAAACGCAATTGTTTGCATGCACGGTATGCACAAATTGTTTTCAACAAATATTTGGCAGTGCTTCAGCTTCAAATCGATTTGAAATCGTGCGAATGATAAACGATAATCAATTATTATTCTGGATTGTTGCACCAATCTATTCATTTGACGTAACGATTTAAATGACGATAATGATTCGTTAGCTCGAATTATTTTATTGATCCCGGTTAGGCACCCATTTTCCTTGAGATTCACAGCGTTTATTAAAATTATTGTTGAATTTGTTGTTGCTGGAGCGGTTGTTGGCTTTTTTCGCTTCACATAATCGACAACCCATGGGCTGTGCTTTACATTTACAATGTTCGGTGCACATTTTGCGCGCTGTAATGAAGAAAAAAAAAACCAAAACAAACCGAAACAAACCAAAAGAAAGAAAGAAAAACGAAAGTTAAGATGTTGGACTTGTTTGGATAGGTTCGACAGACCAACATTGTCGAAAATTATAAGAAAATCATAGTTACCATGTTTTCTTTTTCATTTGTTGTTCAGTGTTGTCCAGCCAACACATGAGCTGTAAATAGATAATTCAATGGGATTCACCGCTTAGGCGTTTGTATTGCGTGTTTCTGTGAAATGAAATGGGATAAAGAGAAAAAAAGTGAAAATTTTGCATCGAATTCAATTGGTGTAACCTTAGAAAACTACAATTCGAAAATAGATATACAGTAAAGTTCCTCTAAAAGGACCACTTTGGTTGCTGGCATATTGGTCCACAAATGAGGAATGGTCCTTTTAGAGAGTGGTCCTTTTATAGAGACTTTACTGTAGATATTCACGCACAAGACAATTTGCAATCATAAAGTATTTGCAATTGAATGAATTGCTTGCCAACCCGTCCAAAGAGAGCATAACATAATTGAATCATTCAATTGGATTATTATTATTCTTATTTGATTGTTTGTTTTCGTTTCATGTTTCATACATTTCTTCTCTTTTGTTTTGTTATTTTTCTTGGTTATTTATGGTGAAAAACAAAAACCGTTCAATGACCCAAAGCGGCAAAATAAATCAACTTTATCAACTTTAAATCTAATTATGATGACCCGATTGGATTAAATTAAAAGACACAACAGAAAATTTGGACATTATTGTCAGAGATTCGCTTTACATGAATCAAACATTCGCTTTACATGAAAACGGCTCAATAAACTAATTGTTGGATCAATTCAAAATGATGCCTTTCTTACATAATAAATGGCACTTCAACTGACCGCATATTGAATGGATAAAAAAGAAAGGAACCTAATAAAAAAAGTCATCCAAACAAAAATCTTTAACTCAACACATTCTGAACTAATTTGCAATTAATCATGTTTAATCAATTCAATTTTTTTTTTTTTCATTCATGGGAATCTTCGATGAGATCTATTGTATTTTGAGTATTCAAAAAAAAAAAAAAAAATAGTGCCAATAACAATGAAATGTGTATAAACGTTTGGTACACATGAACGCTTGAGCAACATGCGCAGTATTGTAATGCTCTGATTTGATTTCAATAGTTAAATATTTTGAATTGTTCACGGTAATTAATAAGTATTATTTATGTTCATCATTGATATCGAATGAGTCCCAGATGTTGTTTTGAAGCTTTCTTTCAACTTTGTTCAGTTCCAATTCAGACAATCAATCAAATGTGTGTATTGCTATAGTTCAGCACAATGCATCAAGTATGTCAATTCAATACAAACATTTAATTTTGATTTATATTTTTATGAGGTTTGCAGGCAAAGAATTGTATATTTCTTTGGGAATATATCATCTTCGCATTGAATTCAAATGAATATTGAATAGACTTATGTCTATTCCCAACGGTGTATCAAACACTTATCCTAATGAATCGCATATAAGAAAAAGCTTTCAAAAATTATGACTGACACATGAATGACAAGACATGAATGGAATCATTTCTTCCCTACTTATTTCCTTTATTTTGTTGTTTGGATGTGTGCGAATTTGAAATGATTTGACTTTTGCCAAACACGTTCCATTGATATAATTGAAATTTTAATCCCGATATGATTCGCTTATTATTTGACAAGAAAACATCGTATATTTAATAACATTCTATTGATCAAAACATCAAACAAATTTTTCTTTTCTTTTTCCATTCACAATTTACTTTCACATGGCATTATTCTTCAAGCGAATCAATCAATTGACAACATTAACACATTTTAGATAAATAAAACTTAACTGTCCTGCGGAAGGATGCCCTTTCTCGGCACTGACACACAAAAAAAAACAACAGCAAACTCTTTTGCTCTCAAAAAAAAGCTTTAAGGATTGAATCGTTTTGTTACGAACTAAACAATCATTTTGCACGAATGTCGAAATGTATTTTGATGTTTCTATGTTTGAATTGAATGGAATGCAATAGGCAAAAATGATGGAAAAAAATTATTAGAATTGATAAATAATTACTTCATACAAACTTATTTCATTTTCATTTGGAATTTTCGTTTGCTTTAAATGTAAAAGTTTGGATCCGGTTATGCACGATTTGAAAACTTGATTTCGATTAATATTTTTCTGTTTGACAATTTACACAAACACGATTCGAAGGGGTTTTTTTTTCTTCTGGTTTTTCACTAAACTTATTAAATGGTAAATGAATGAATGGAACATAAAATTAAATTGATTCTGAAATTTTTGAGTTCAGTTTATTCATAGTATTCATTATATATGTGTTATGATATTTTGTGTGCCGTGGAACGTCATATGAATCGGGATCACAATAAATGAAAAAAAATTATAGGGAGCGGCTCCAAAGCGCACACTTTTTTCAATGAAATCTGTATACAGCAGTTCTATATTTGTGTATCATTTTCCTCATTTTTTTCTTTTTCTTCTAGCGATTTCATCTCTTGCGTTGGATGTAACGTTGCCTTTTCGCCACTCTCACGGACAACCATGTATTGGAGCATTGAGGATGAAGCTTTTTGGGATGCGATACAATAATAATAATAATAAGACAAATGTATATGTATTTTTGCTGGTGTCAATGTATTTATGTCTTGAAATTAGATGTTGTTGTTTGCGTTAGCGCAAAGGCTAATCATTGAAGAGAATCATCATTTTCTTCATGCATAAAATGGTTCTACTTACGCCATCTATTGGTTCTTCTATAGCTATTGAATACGGACGACATCACGGCATCGCAAAAAAAAAAATAAAATTAATTTAACGAGTCAAAATGTCAAAAATCATTAGGTTTGGTGACAAAAATTTATTGAGTTTATTGAGTAATTGCTTTCATATATTCTTTTTTTTTTTTTTGTCTATTGTACCATAGGCACGAAACATTATTAACAATTTTCATTCATGCTATCGATTCAGTGCCATCTCTGTAATTCAACGTCAGACGCTATACCTTATACCGGTATATTCGAATGCTGAGATCAAGTAAATGCATTCAATTCTATCAACCCCTCAATCGAATTATATAACACATTGAAAAAAACCGTTGAATAAATACGATAATGCAACGAAGAGACGTGAGATTTATAACAATATGTGAATCCACCTCCAATCGCAAGTGCAAGTCATCGAAATATGCGTGATCTGTTTACATTTTGGAAATAGATGATTGTCCATACGGGAATGAAAATGAATATTCTTCGAAACAACATTTTGATAAGAAATCTTTCGAATTATTTAAATCATTTTTTATTGTGTGGGTAATATTCGATGCGAAATTTACTCGAAAATCACATCGATTGAAATTGTGTTTTTCCTTCTTGGTCGAACAGAAACGATCAAAAGGTATACATAGGTACGTACGGCTTGCACGGCAAAAAACGTAAAAGGCATTGGAATCGATCAGTACACATCCAAACGCAAATTTTAATTTTTTGGACGTGCTTCATCCGCGCAGCACCGGATTTTTTGTCGTTTTTCGTAAACAGAATTAAGCTGTTCCATGTCCGTTTTCTCTTCTGTTTTACAGTTTTTACAAAACAAATAAAAGATCTATTGTCTGATGGTGCTGTTTAAGTGGCTTTGCATAATGTACATTAAGCTCTTATTTGCGAGCTAGATTACAGAGATGACGCTGCTTGCAAATTGTTCGGAAAATTAACAATCAATCTTTCTATTCTGTTTCATAGGTTATGATTCATTAAAATAAAAATGTTCTCGAATCGAATTCTATCGAAAGTTCAATATAATAACAAAAAATGCTGTTTGTTCATTAAAAAAAATCGCATGCATTTAAGAAATTGCCCTACTCAGCGATCAAACCAAAAAAATTTACAAATGTAGAGATACTTTCTTTTCTGTGATAGTATTTAAAAAAAAAAAAAGAAAAAAACTGAAACAAACTTTCTAAATCATTTATCAATTATATCATCAATTAAAATGAAACTTTCCATAGTTTCATAATAATTATATTTTTTCGTCATTTCATTTACAACTGTTCCCTGTTGAAAACCACACTTTGTTCACTATTTGATCTGGCGTCTTCGCCATTTTGGATGCTGTTCTGTTTATCTCGATTCAATATTTTTGACATCTTTTCAATTTCTTTTTCGAAAAACAGCTTCGAACGATTTAACTTATTCATCCTCGCAGTCAGCTGTTGATCGATGTGTCGAGCCTATAATTGAAAAGAAAATGGACCGTGTATTCAAGTGATTGTAATACTATTTATGTGCTCGATTATATTTTATATGGACATCAAATGCAATTTACCTTTTTCAAAATATCAGAAATATTCAAAAGTTTTACTTCTTCATCTTTAAGTAGTTGACTAGCTAATTTAAATATATCTAATACATAGATTTCGGTTGCAGATAGTGATTGATCCTCAATATAATTGCTTCCGAGTTCGATGATTTTATCCTTGAAAATCACCTGTAATAATTAATATATATAGAAATGTTATTTTTCAAGTTATTGAAATGAAATAGGCATCGAAAGTAAAAAAAGAATAACTAACGACACAAAAACTCACCGAAAATCTATGGAGTTTGTTAAAATCATCCAATTCAATGAAATCGTTCAATTCATATGGATCTCGTTCGTCATTAATGAAAACCCAATCTAAGCGTAAATACGCTGGATAGACGGCATAAAAACGTTTTCGAATGTATGATTGCATAAAACTGCTAATTGATGGCATATTTTTTTGCCAGGTTGTGTCCTCACAATCAATTTCCAATGGTGAATGTAAATTGAATTGGATTGTTGTTGGTGATGTTTTTTGAATGGAAATTTTACCTAAACTAATATTCGTTGAACAATAGATATAACCTTTGGATTCTTTTTGTTTTGATGGCATAGCATTGGGTGCAATCATTGGAATAATTGGCTCTTCTTGAACATAATGGTCATCATCATCAGTGTCCATGTCTGTTATATCGATTGGTTCTGTTTTCGGTATCAAAAGTTCTGTATCTTTTGAATTTGAATCATTCGAATTGTCAGACATCATTATTGGATCGACTGAATAACCATTGGTCATCAATGCAACTCCATCACCAGATGCAACTGAGGTTATTTTCAGTTGTAATGGTTCTAATTCTAGTTCTCGTTTTAGTTTTTTTGAATCTGTTTCCTTTGGCTCTTTCACCTGTTTTCGATCTTTCAGATCAATTGGCTCTTTGGGTTCTTTGTTGCCAGTTGTAATCAATTTAGTTTTTATCAATCGAATTTTGGGTACGGTGAATTGTTTTCTTTTTGTGCGTCGCCATTGTCCACGGTTCGATAGCAAGCTATGTTCGTATCACTTGATTTTGAGCTGGTCGTTGAAGTTGAGCTCATCGTTCGCTTTTTCGAACCGTTTGTCCATTCAAATTGCTTTGATGAATTACTCTCATTGGTTGCACTTGGTATAACATCGTTTGTATCACTTAAATCTTCGTGACTATCTGCCTTATTGGTCGGATTATTGGCGGTTGTTTTAAGTAATGGAAAATCAGGTGGTAAATCATGCTTTGAAAATACTTGATCAATTTTAAAATGCACTAGATTTGCATTCGTTATTTGTGGAACCGTAGTATTTTCCCCATTCAATCGTGAGTGCGGATAGACCCATTGAACTAAAACGATATTCAACAATGACATTTGTTATTTGATCATCATTTGAACCTTTTTGATTATTATTATTATTATTATTATTATTAATAAATTGTGGATAATAACAAGTATTTGTTTACCTTTGGTCTTTTTAGTGTATTTTGGACCATGTTTTTTGTGATAATCTTCGGCTAATTCCATTCGTCGTTCCTCATTACGGACAAATAATGAAACATTTTGTTGAACATCTGTCGATTCATACGGTCCCATAAATACTTGATTATCATGCAAATGTGATACAAACACTTTTGGTCTGTTCACACTTTGTGACATTTCGATTGCTTTGCCAGATGCTTTTGCCATTGTAAGTGTATTTTGAATTTGTTTGAGACTCAAAAATTTACGCCACGTTGGAAACCACATATGAGTGAAATCATCGCCAATATGCATTCTCAACAAGCGCTGTGTCCGTTCAATTGGTATCGGCAACGACAAACGCATCGAAGCATTTTCAAAGAAGTTTATATTTCGATGTGATTGCGTGGCACTGGTGACTTTTTTAACGATGTCCGTGCATTCAAAATCGGAGCATTTCGATGGTGAATCATCAATGAGAGATAGATCCGGTTGAGAGTTTATTTTTTCTGTTGAATCTGGTTTGTCTAGGGCCGATTCTGATTTTTGGCTGATTTCCTCATTATTTTCGTCGATTACGATCGGGTCTTGGCTGTCAATTGGTTCCTTCGGCACATTCGTCAATAAATGGAACAAAGTATTTATTTTTTTGCTAAGTAATGGATTCTTTTCTGGCGTTGGTCTAGCAATCAATTCATTCTCCATATACTTCAAGTCACTGTGAACAACGCCAAGAATTCGCCAAAAATCCGTTAGACGTAGCAACATTACAGCTGCAAATCAGATAACAAATAACAGAATATAAATAGAGGAATTTTCGGTTTTAGAATTCAAATGAGCGCTTACCCAAGTATTTTGTTTGTTCATTACAGACGTGCATACGTAACAATTTGGCCAACATGGGCAAACTATCAGAATCAATGTAATTGATATTAGTTGCGCTCACAAAGCGTGCATTTTGTGGCTTCATAAAACTATCCGTCATCAATAATGTGCGATTATTGTCTACCAATGTGACATCCCATACAAACAATTCACGAGCCTTAAATGCCTCAATAACACGATCCCAACCAACGATTGACAATTTATTGGTGGTCCTTCGCAAAACTAATTTATCTTGTCGTTGATTGCATGTTAATCGTTGCATTGTATCTGAAATAACATCGTTTAGCTGTCGCACCGATGATATCGATGGCGTCAATGATGTAGTTGTATCTATGGTGTGATCACCACTTTGACTTAAACACACATTATCCGTTGAAATTGACTTTGAAAATAATCCATTTTCCATCGTTTTTATTAGCATATTTTGTGTTTTATTATAATTTCGACAAATTTGAATTCGCTCCTTCAACAAATTGCTATAACGTTTTTCATCAAACATACATGTATTTCTCAATGTTTTTATCTCTTGTGTTGTTTTACGTCGTACACGAAGACAATTAAATGCCCTTGTGCGTGCCGCACTTTCTGAACCATCGACTGGTGCATCTGAACGTGTTTCAATTAAAATGGTTGGCTGTGGAACAGGTTCCATTATTTTTCTTGCTTTTATCGGCGGATCTGGAGCATTTTTTCTTAATTTCAGTGAGAGCTCGTGCGCTTGAGCATTTTGACCAAGTTCACGCTCAAATGTATATTGTCTCTTTCGTGGTGATATAATTTCCCAGCCGCCTAAAGTGTGCGCTGGTATATCATTTTTCTTGTTTGCAAAATTAAATGCTATACCTTTTTGTGATTTGCCTTTGCAGTGGCATTTATATAAACAATGAAACATACACCAGGGCTCAACATCCAAATCTGGTAGCGGCTCTGCAACAACCCGAACATGTTGAGCAGATCTAACCAAATTATTACGCTGTTGCTCATCAATTTTATATCTTTCGATTTCGATCCTCTCTTGTCGGCGACGCTTTGATTTCCAAAACATTTCAGTTTCTGGATCATCGAAGCAACTTTCATCGCTTGTAAATCGTTTCGGTTTTTTGGAGCTACGTTTTGTGGCAGTCGATGTATTTGGTAAGACAAATGTATCATTTTCAGATACAACGATGGTCGATTTGAACTCTTTTTCCACTTTTGCAAGTCGTGCATTTGCTTGAGCATGCAATAAATCAATATCCCTATCAAAACCAAAGTAGTTTGATCTCTTGAACTGTTTAACGATAGATAAAAATGAAAAACGAATTACATCAAAATAAATTGTATTCAACAGAAAAAAACATTTAAACACTTACGTCAATGCATTTACAGTCGAATATGCATTCAACTCGGTTACAATGCGATGGAATATACTTTTTGGCTTCGATACTTTCGCATACGCATCCAAGCCGACAAAATGGCTTTGTACACTGTTCAGATGATTTACTCTTTGTTGCCTCATCGGCCGTATCAATAACTGTAACATTTAACCGTTTCAGCTCCTTCCTGAAAATTAAATGTGCAACATTACGGGAATGAAATAAAAAAAATATTGAATAAATAATTAAATTACAATCGAACTTACATAAGTTTCATTTTGGCTGCATTCTCTGTTTTTGAAGCTTGTTTTTCCCTATCAGCTTTAACAACAGTCTTTGAATTCTCCTTATTTAGTTGGGAGATGGTCACAACCTTACCAACATAATCGATGTCCGGATCTGATTTTGTGAAATTTCTTTCATTTACTGAAACGGCCACCGATTCTATCATATTCGATAATATATCGGCACATTGGACGGCCACCCTATCCGATGCATCGATTCCATTCAAGAATGTTAATGCATTTATTTTTGTATCCAAATAAAATGATTCAATTTTCTCATTCTTTGCGTCATTCTTATTAAATACAATCGATGATCGTCGCCGTCGTCGAATTAAAATTTTCTTTTCGCTATTCTCATATGGAATATCGAAAACAAATGATTGTGGCGGTTCTGGCTCAGGTTTTTTGTACTTTCTTCTATGTTTTTGTTGTGGCTTATTTGTTGGCTCTTTCACCACTGAAACCGCAAACTTTGCCCATTCATGGGTTATAACATTTGATTCTGGCAGAATATTCTTCAACAATGGTTTTATGTGCTCTGGCAACGCCAGTCCAATTTGAGGCCACACCTCCAATTGTACCGTTGGCAAATATAGCAATTCTAGCGGCCCATATTCTAAATCAAATGACGTTGATCGATTCCATTTGCATTTGGCTTTTTTGCATTTTGGTCCCGGTGCCAAGTATTCACGTGAAAACATATTCAATTTAGCATTTTTAAATTCGCCAAAAATTGAACCACATTTCAATGATGGAATATTATTGTCATTTCGTAATTTGATATTTGCTATGATATCATCAATGTTTGTAATTTTGATATTTTCAATGGGTAAACAGATGCGAGAACAATTCGGTGGCAAATATTTGCTAACACTTATTTTTCTTGGATCTTTTGTTTTAACTTCGAATGAAACTTTTTGCCAATTATCACCGCGGCTACCGATCAATTTGATCTCTTCACCATCAATGACAATGGTTCGATAAAAGAATCGATTATTTGATGTTGCTACCCAGCATGCGGCCCGCCAACAATCACGCGTAAATGGTACATTGACATCTTGAATCCGTTGCATTAATCCATTATCATATGATGAACCGAATTTAACTCGTTTCCTTAATTCATGATAGACGGTCGATTCATTTTCAATGATCATAATGCTAACATCATTATGTTGCTGTAAGATCATTCGCTTTTCGGCCAATGTTCGAGGCCGTTGCATATCCATTGGCCGTTCGGGTACGGCCAAATTGGGTGGTTGTGCATCTTTTGTCATTAGTGCTTCATCGGTGTTAAAAGATTTTGGTTTAATCGAAATAGCTGCCACATTTTCCAATGAATTTTCCTTTAAAAACATATCCAAATCTTCACTTATGAATGCCGATTGACTGTTTGTTGTTTGTGCTTTTGGTGTTGGCAATAACGCCGATACATCTACATTTTTATTTGATATATCAAAACCATGAAATTCAATTGACATTGAGGCCGTCGATTGATTCGAATCTTCTGGATTTGAGTCTGATAAAAATGAGATTTTGTTGCTGCTATCATCGCGTCTATTACGTCGTAATGGTGTTGATGTAGCTGTTTGTGTGGGTGATGTAGTTTTCATTGAATTAGGTCGTAAACGCGATTGAGTACTATTGCTATCTGCGTCCGATTGATTTATCGATTTTAGCTTGTTAAACAATGAATCAATCATGCCGCTCACTGGTTTCGATGTTTTTGATCTTTCATTCAATTCAATTTGTTTTTTTGCATGATTTATTTTCAACTGTTGCGCATTCTGATCTATTGCCTCTTTTGTGCCGATCTTTGTAATCGTTGCTAATGGTTCTGTGGTGGTTAATTTTGCCGTTGAACCATTTGAATCAGATCGACGCCACAATGATGTAGCCGGACGCGGTCTCAAGCTCAACGCACTGTCTTTCATTGAAATTAATGCAAAATCACTTTTTCTTGCTTTTAATAGTTTTAGTTGTTGTCGAAGTTTATCATTGATGTCACCATTGGTATTAGAATCGATGTCATTTGATGTTCCTGACATGAGCGATGTATTGTGCGTCGACTCAGATACGTTCGATGTTTGTGTATCCTCTTCCATGCTGTGAAATGTGTCTGAGCTCGACGCATGTTCATCAAGAGCATCTGAAATTATCAAATTAAATGAAATGAATACTAATTTATTCACTTTTTTTTTTTTTTTTTTTGATTTCATTGAAAATTCAAATTTACCGGCAAATGACAAATTGCTTCTACAATCATTAACGATTGTTTCATTGAAAATATTCGCAGTGTCGCTGTTCTTGGTATTATTTGTAGTCCACGATCTTTCAACTGGCAACGACCTTTGTGTACAGTTGGTGAAATTCGATCTGATAATCTCAGTTTTTTTTTGCATTCTCAAGTCCAGCCGAAAGATCAACCATTTTCAATGATTTTGTGTCGGCATGCTTCTTTTCTCGTTCCTGTTTCTTTAGATGGGCTTTTTTCTTGCGTTTTCTTAATCTTTTTCGAGCCCATTTCAATTTTTTTGCCTGAACTTTTCTACCATAAACCGTTTGCAAAGGAACACCATAAAATCTATGAATGGTTGGCCGTTTGGGACGTGCATATCCGCCTCGTTTCCGAAAACGATTATACTCTAACGTTAGATGATATTGATTTTTATGAACCGGCGTGTATTTATATACCGTCATTCGACATCGGCTATAATATTTTGCATGATATTCTATCACTTTTCTCAATCGTTCGCTTAAGTAATTTGTGGTTACTCTGAACGGATTCACAGCCGCATTGATTATAGCACATTGTTTTTTCGAAATTCGGATCATTTCGATGGACTTCCTTGAACATTCAACTGTTTGAACTGCTTTCAAGTTGAATTAATTTGTGCCACCTTGTTTTTGGAAATGACAAAACAAAGAGAAAATGTGTGTGTGTGTGAAAAAGAAAGAGAGAGAGAGAGAGGAGGAGAGAGAGAGAAAGAGAA
>GL501517.1:8353579-8368482 GCA_000149185.1 Mayetiola destructor
CACAATGTTTTTGATTAATTAACTCAGCCGAATACACAATTGAAAAATTATAAGAAAATTAAAGGAACAAAAAAAACGACAAATTATTTAGCATGCAAATAACCGCTGCGTTTTCGGATCAAGGATAATAATTTAATTTGTCTTATTCCAACTGTACAATCAACAATCTTCAACCACATTCACCAATTCAAACGGAACAATAAATATTTCATTTTCTTCACACAAAAAAAATAAAACAGTTCAAATAAGGGATTCTCTAAATATCATTAGCCTTTCAGTCTTCTAGACTTTCATAAGTAAGCATATATACACACAAAATAAATACTCACAATAGCATTTTTCTTTCATTTGATTTGATTTTTTATTTTGGATTTTTAATTTGTTATTGCTGAATAACACCCACGGAATGAGATGAAATTTTCAATTTCAAATATAAATTGACGTGTGCATTGACTCGATATACAATTAAAAAAACATACAAATTACAAATATAATACACTTTTCTTTCTTGCACAAATACAATTCTTTCATTAAAAATGAAATCACACAGAATCTCGTTCGTTCAATCGCGGTTACTTATTTTTCATCTACTTAACATTGTATACAATATTCAACTTCCACACGGTCTACATTTAACAATGTATGACATTTCTCAGCGAATATACAATCAAACAATCTCACACGATGCGCGCAAAAACGTAAAATCATAAGCACATATTTCCGTATCTCCGTTCAGTTTTATTCAATAGCGAACTGTCAAATGGAATGTGTCATGAGTTTGATCATCACAAACATGTGTATGGACGCCATTTTGTATTCACAATCTACTTATTATTGTATTCGATGTGCTACGTTCACAAAACGAACTAATAACAATCGTTCAATGGATGATTTTTGGTATTTTGTTTTTTGGTTTTTGTTGCATCAATTGAAATTTTACTGGTTTCATTTCTTCGTTTCGATTGTTTGTTAAGCCATCGAATTTAATTATTTTTGGCATTATGGAAACAATTATGATGAAACGAATGGAATTGAATGCCTGCAAAAGAATGTGCTTTCGATGTCTGCTCATCATTCGAATCAAATCATTCTCAAATATTATGAATTGAATTCATATTCAACACACGAACTTGTATTCGTTTGCAAAAATGTGTGTTGATTGACATCATTTTGCGCGACAAGACATCCATGAGATGAATTATAAAAATGTATTTCTATGATCGATTCTTCTTCGAAATTATCGCTCAATTTCAGAGACTTCTATAAAATATATCTCACATGTTTCGGTTTGATTTACAACCTCAACCTTTTGATTGATAATCTAAGCGGAAGTGATAATTTTCATTTTGATTCGAACAAAAAACAATAAGAATAAATGAACTTACATTAAAACCTTTTATTTTCGTTTGATTTTCGATTGATTTTTTTTTGGATTGTCTTACAAAACTTGATGATTTGCAGAGCACCGGAATCGATACAGGATATTAAAATTCTTATTGAGGTGAATACGATTACTGCCTCGCATAGCACATGTTGAGTAATTTTCAATACTATTTTTTGATGAATCGCCATCTGGTAAATCAAAATGGCCGACAATACTCAAAATGAAAACTTTCCTTAGCCATAAAATAGATTTTGTTCATCGGTGGCCGGCTAAATTTCAATTCTGAATATTATTTCGATCGCACATTGATTGCCGAAAACGTACGACAAAATTAGAATAAAATGGAGAAAACTATAACTGTATGATCACTTCCGTTGAATAATAATGACAATTGCATTCATTTTATTCTTTTTCGCGTAACGACATGGCGCTATGCATTTATTGTGCGAATAACTGAATTTTCTAGAATTCTAACGAAATAGATTTGAATGCTGGCAACACCAGCAATTCAATTAAATTCGCATTATCTACGATGACACATTCGATCGGTGAGCGATAAAAAGTGAATAAATTTCACCAAATCGATTTTGCTGCGCATTGAAATAGTAACGAAATGCAAAAATAACAGTGATGAATTTTGAAAAACGGACTAAATTCGATTTCTCAAAATAACTAACTGAAAATAAGAAGAATAAATAGACGAAAAAAATGGTCCGGATCAGGGTCTCATGAGCTCATTCGAACAATAGTCACAACTAATTGCTTAAACAGTGCTTACCAAGCTATACAGGCGATGGTGTGAACGCTCAATGGAAGGAAATTCACAATTTTCTTCTTTCAATTATTCCAACAATTGGCTAACACATCCATTTAACACATTTTGCAACTATGAAATTCGCGAACAATTTCAATTAAATTGCTTCATTAAATTTCCGTTTGAATGGTTGATGAGTAACTCAATATAAAGCGATTCTATTTGCGTTTCATTTAATAAAATTTTTTTTCCCTTCTACTTGCCTTGTTTGTCCGCTGTCTGTTTATTAGAATATAAATAAATTGACAACATCACCCATAGAGAGCGCTAGGAGTCTCCAATTAGAACAGAACTATCTACGTACTTACGTTTCGAATGAAAACCGGTCCTGAAAATTCAAAAGGGAACAATATTCGAAAATGAAATGCCGATGATCCGTTGTGACTTTTTGGCTATTTCGTCAATTGAAATTGAAGAAAATCAACAGAGAGACAAAGACATAGGGAGAGAGAGAGAGAGAGTAAGAAATTCAATAACAAATGATTAAATTTAATTGTGATAAGATTTTTATTAATTTTATTATTATCGTCATAGAAGTGAGATTTGTTTTCTCATTTAAATAATTTTTCAACTTTTTTCAAATTACTTATTTTCCTTCTTGTGTTAAGTGTTTATGTATGTTGTATGCCTCATCAGAACTTTATCGAATTCTATTTTCATAATCAGTAATGAAATGGATTAATGAATTTGGACTTTGTTTCGCATTTTAAATGTTTTGTTTGCTTTTGTATTTCGATTTCGATATATTTTTATTTCATTTATTTATTATTAATATTTGTTTTTCGCTTCTCTTTTATAAAAATGAAAACACACATTGCCTTAGATGAGAAACTTAAACATTGATAATAATCGATCTTAATCAAATCACTCTATGAACCAAAGCGTAACCTTGTTCGCGGTATAAGGGAATAGAAAACAGAATTACACTTCTGTCAATTGAAAAGAAAAAATGAGAACACAAAAAATGGGCGAAAGAAAAATAAAATTTAACGTAAGTTATCTATAGTAATAAGTGATAAATTCCATTTCGGAGAAAAGTGTATAGAGAGAGAAGGAGAGAGAGATAGAGAAAAAATAAAATAAACAAAACTACAGAACAAATAAAGGTATTCCACGAACGTATGAATTATAATTCAAACGAATAACAGCTAGTTGGTAGTGCATTTGTGGTTATCACTGGATCTTATCCGAATGATATTTTGGGGTTTTTATTTCGCTTATTATTTTAAAACTGAATTCTGCATTGTAGTTTTCAACAACATATTGTAATATTTCTAATATTAATCATCTATCGTCTAAGTTTTAGCATGAAATGTGCGGAAACAAGTGATTTTTCATCTTTATCTTCATCAGTATTTTATTCATTCATTCTTTTATATAATGTCTTGTGTTTGACATTCCATCTCATTTGACTCTTCGATTTGAAGCATTCATTCTTGATTTTGTCGATCCGTGAAATAACGAAGCCGAATCGATGAAAGCCTTCAATTTTTATGATATATTTATTCATTCACTTGCTTTGTTTATTTTTGTTTTCATTGTGGTGTTTTGTCATTTGTTTATACTTGTTTTTGTTTCTTCTTATAACGAAAACCAATTTTTTCATGCACCGAACACTGAACCAAAGTGAAAGAAGAACGACAAAAGAAAATTAAAGAAATTTAATCGTATATAGATCGGAATTCGGAACATTTTCTAAATATCGTTTTAAAAAAGAAATATTTTTTCCCTTAAAATGCTCTTTGTTTTTCTTTTGCTTTCATTTCAATTTTATGTTTTGGATTTGTTGCTCACTATTTAGCATTTAGGGGCATTGTAAAAGAAAACGGTAAATTGCAGCGACACAGCGGCGAGAATAATTTTGTTTTAGGTCATTTCTTCACAATTTAAGCATCTCGCAGTCGACAATTTAATTAAACTATAAATAAATTGAAAAAAAAAAACGAAAATTGAAAATGGAATCGATCGTTGATCTTAAAATGAATATAAATTGCCTGGGTAAAATACGATGTCAAATTACCTAATATCCTAAGTAAGTATGTGTGTGTGTGTGTTCGTCTATGTATGAAACAGACATATCAGACTAAGGGAGGGGAGGGGATGATGAGTTTCGGTTCATTATTTCCACTTTCAATTCTAAAATGAAATGGCTGAAAATGGTTGCCTAACTATGATCACATTTCAAAATCAATGTAGTCATCGATTTTTCTTATTATCCAATCTTTATCTCAATAACGTTTATTTGTTGAACACTTTTGATGAATCTATCAATGAATCTCCAATGCGAATTTCATCTTCTTATCTCTTAATGAAAACATTATGTGTGTGTGTGTGTGTGTTTGATGTGTAAGCCTATGTTCTATCGTCAAAATTCCAGCTTAGGTCACATTTTTAAATGCATCAAAACTTTACAGTTGTATCGTCGTGAATTTTCGATTGTTTTCATAACTTAATTATATATTAATCATTAATATTAGTATACACGCGCCAACCAAAACACATGAACCAAAATTGAAAAAAAATTCATTGCCATCATATACCGAAATTGAAATGATCATTCGGTTGCGATGAAAGGCAATTCGTTTCAATTTCAGTTTATCACTCTTTCAGAGTTCGACTGTCAAGCCTCTCTTATAGCATCCTTTGCATTCAATTGTCCTGTCCATTCAATAATAATCAATAAACACGCATTTAATTAAGCGTTTTTTTCCAATGCTTTTTTCTTTTTGTATGTCTATTTTTTCTTGTCATCTATTTGTAGTTAATTCGGTGTACAAAAAAAATCACTATCAATACGTATGCCTACAATCGACGTAAATTATGTAAATTTTAATGCCTAAAAACTATGCTCTATTTATCCAATGTTAATTTCTAGTATGTTTATATTTTGCCATAGTTAAAATTCAAATTACAATTGTAAGAACTACTTTTCTGGCTATGTACACATGTATTTATTAGTTCATTTGTTCTGGTCTTCTTTATAATGGAATTAAACCATTTTTGTGAACCAAAAAACATTTAGACATTCGTTTCGCATAGACATATTAGACATCGTTTTTACGTCATTTTAAATAATACTTTGACAACTATTATCATATTGGACTGAATTTTTACGTGTTGAATATTTACGATGCCCAGATGCGCAAACAGGTGTTTCGAGAAATTAAATAATTGTCGTTCAAACGATTAGCATTTTAAATTTAATAGAACTGATTGGATGAAAATCGAATGTCAAAAATCGAATCCATGGAAAGGAAATCATCAAAACAATGGTGTTTAAACTAAAGAATATTGAATGTTGACCTGTTACGGAGCCACATTTCAATACGTGAAAACATAGGCAAATTTGTTTCGGTTTTGGTTTCGTACATAAACAAAACAATGCGCTAAAGCATTCTTCACACAGATTTCAAATGACAAATAAAAGATGATAGGCTCTAAGTCAAGTTCGTTTGATACACACAATAAATAATAGTATCTAATCATTAATCATGATGATATAAATATATCTGATTGCATAGGGCACTGCATATGCTGGTTGTTGACAGAGTTGATATATAAGATAACATTCAAAAGTCGATCGGATTATTATTTACATTTTATTAGCGATATTGATCACATTTGCACGCTGAATGGTAAATGATTCCCTTGCTATTCAATTTTTTTTTTTTTTCTTTAAACGAATTAAATCTGAAAATAGTACTACGGGCCAAATATTGCCGAGTCTCGTTTGAAGACAACATTCTGGATTTGGTACCTATTAAAATGTTTGCTGTTCAAAGTTCAGCAATCGATTTTTGTATATTATATGTATATCGAATAATAATAATAATAATAATAATAATAATAATAATTGTAGAAATGTTATTATGTCATCCAAAACACTATAATTAATATCGTTTTAATTTAAGCCTTTCGTTTTGGATATAAATTGTTGAAGTCGTTCATGTGTATTGTAGGTTCGATCGTTTTCTCTCATTTCAATGTTTTTCTTATCTATATTTAAATGAGTTTTTTATTATTTATAATTCGATAAATTGTTTCATCAGTCTTTTCTCCCACTTGCTTTTAAGGCAGCTTTTTATGGGCACCATAAACCAATAAATGAGTTTTGATGGAACGGGAAATCTTTTCTACATATATTTATATTGTTTGTGTGTGTGTGTGGATGTGTCTGTATGTTTGTTGTGGTTTCGAAGATGTAACGCATCGAATGCAACACAAATATCAAATATGAATGTTGATCCTGTTTTATTTGTAAACGCAAATCTCTTTTTGATTTTTGATGATTCGAAATTATCTTTCGAAATTCGATTTATTTGACTATGGACAATGGTTGTATTGTTGTTGCTAAAAATTGCAGTAAATGTGTTACGTATTTTCTTTCTTCCTTTGTGGTGTGTGCTTCGGTTTTGGGCTTGACAAAATGTTTGCCTTTCATTTTGTAAAACGAAAGAAATAATAAATAAAAATATGTGTGATTTTAAATTCGTTTTGCCTCTTGATCGCTGATTCAGTTGTGTGACTGAACTTTGTTGTTAGTTGTATACGAAATAGCAAACACAAATTTTCCACTTTCATGAGTTTAATTTGAAAAAAAAAAGAAGAAACAGAAGCTGAGAACAGATCTGAAACGTTTGAATATTTCAAATCAATTGGTGCGTTATAGCTTTGATGAATGTCTCGTATGGTAATGCATTGAAAATAATCTTATTCAATGCATGTGTTCAATGGGTCGTAGCTCCTTCAACATACAAAAAAAAAAAAAAAAAAAATACATCACAATCCGAGAGGGATATTTATTGCTCATGTTTTACGTAAAAAACCTTTGGAAGCTTACGTTCACCAGAAATAATTGAACTGGAGAAGAAATCAAATACGACTGATGCCAACCATCCAACGTACCTATTATGAAATGAATCTTATCTGTTTCTTCACAACATTATTCGCTGAAATCAATTGCAATTATTTTTATTATGTTCGACAAATGGAGTATCGAACGATAAAAAATGATGCATGAAAAAAGACTCGGCATGAGTCAAAGCTGGCATGAATGTATTAAACGAAAAATAAAAGGCAAAACCGTTCAATAATCCGTAGTTTTTCGAAGTCACAACTTGGGTCAATATTTTGTTCTGTTTTCGTTTTATTTAATTTTTTTTTTTAGTTTTAATTTTTATTTTTATTTTATTCATTTCAATTGTTCCACATCGATTTTAGTTTTATATTTTACCAGTCGAATAATCTGAGATTATTAAATTAAATTTTAAGAATTAGCCCAAATTCATTAGTTTTGCATTAATATGAGTTATGAAATCGCAGTTAAATCTACATAATCGCTTATTAAATTTATCGAATCGAATTATCCGATTTATTTTGAAAAAGGTTGCAACATAATTTGAAAAGAAAAACCAAATGAGAATATTAATTTGCTGTTATCAATTACATCAAAGTACAGGGCATTTATCGAGTTCGTTGCTCGATAAATTACAATGAATTTTTTTTTTCGATTTTTCTTCTGTTAAACACTATGGCATTTCGGATCATACATTAAATTGCCAATTAATGAAGGAATTTAATTTAAATTCTCGCTTTTCTTTTCATTTATTTTAGTTTTATTATTAATTCTTCGAATTTCTACACTTAGAGCTAGTAATTCAAATGAATAGTCATTCTTTCCTAAAATTCGTTCCACAAAATTAATGTAATGCCTGCAATGCCTGCAATTTAATTATATGCAGAGTTCAATCTTTTACAACGGTCTTATCAATCATTCATAATAAAAAACAAAAGAAAAGAAACAAAATGTGTTTTCATCATCATTCGAATAAATCTATCGTTTGAATGCGAGCAATGTTCCGTATGCAATCCACCATCATTTTCGTCTTAATTCTTATTATATTTTTATTCTTGTTGTGGTTTTTCATTTCTTTCTTCGAAATAATTACCATGAATTGAATGAAGTTCACAATTTCAAAATGTTGATTAATCCAAAATCAAAGGCATATTTAGAGCAGTTTTATTCTCAAAAGCGCATTTCTAATGCGTTAGACGAGCCTGGTTTTATATAGGTATAAAAAGTTTATTTCCTTTCTTTTTCACTTTTCTTTTTTTTTTCCTTCCTTGTTGAAATCGAATCCCAGCCTATCGAACGAACATTTGGTTTTAAAAGCGTTACGCCCACAAATCTAATGAAAAACATAAAATTGCTCAAACTGACCATTTTATTGAAATTTAAATGATTTTGTAATTGAAATATGCCTTATTTCAGCAATTGGACATCATTTCTGCTTCAGTATTATTAGTTTATAGGCAGATTCAGCAAATTCATTTTAATTTTTATTGACATGTATTTTTATTTATTCAAAAACTTTTTATTTGCATATCATGTTCAATTTCAAAAAATTTCCGTTCTTATTATGTATATTTTTTATGATATCGAATTGTAAATTGTAAATTTTCAACGATTTTCAATTGTACCGATTCATTTGTATTTAATTATTTATTTTTTCAACTGTTCGTCTTCTTCTTCTTCTTCTGTCACTTTACTTCGGTTATTGTCCTTAATGACCCTTCACAGATCTAAATGAATTCAATGCGGACAATTTTGAATAAAAATTTATTATTTCCTTCTTTTTTTTCTCTCTCCTCATCGCAACTATATAGAACAGATTAAGTTTATATGAACGATCAAATGTGGCTGTCGTTTGATTCTCTTAATTTCTTTTTCGGTTTTAGTCTTTTTTCTTTCTTCTTTCGAATGATTTCAATTTTGAATAAACACACCATTTTGTGTGATGATCATCATCGAAAGCGACGCGACCGTTCCCCTTTTTTTGTTTACAGTTTTTTGTGAATTCGCCAGTTGGTTCGAAGAATACAATATTAAACATTTCCACAATGAAAATGAAACAAAGTAAAAATTTCAAATCAAATATTGTCGTTGCAAATAACGGTTTTTTAAACGGCAATCATAAACTATAAAACTGCAGGAACTAACTACATCATATCAGTTATTATGTTGAACAATTGGAACTCATTTCGAGTCATTGAAATTCGGGGAAATGAGATAAAACGAAGAAGAAGAAGAAATAAGTATTATATTTCATGTGCTTATTGTTGGAAACAACGTTCGAAAAATTATAATTGTAAATTTCTAAATGTGTGTGTGTGTGTGTGTATGTCTTTGGAGTTCAGTGATTATATTTGAATTTGATTCATTGAATTTCGTTGTGTTTGTGTGTTCATATGTGAGAATAATTTTTTTTTTTTTAATGCAACGAAAAAATGTTTGAAAATCGTCCCAAAATAATGTAGGAACTTAATTCAAATGGCCGCCTGAAAATGATGCAACACTGATTCATAAATTAAGACGTTTCGTTTTAAAATTTTGAAGCTAAACTTGAATATCGCTGTTCGAACGTATTCAAACGTATTCAAAAACGTTGCAGAAAAGAAAATACACTTGAATATGGCAATATCTTAATCATGATTATGTGTATAAATTCGAATATTATTGAAAATGAGATGTGTCATCATAAAGCCTTCTTTTTGCCTGCAATCTTTCCGATTTGTTTGAATTTTGAATCCATATGAGACACATGCGAAAGGCAAATTGTTTGTAGTCGATTGTTTATGCAAAACCGTAATACAATAAAAAGAATTTGATTTGAATGTGTTAATGAATTTTGCATTTTTTTTGTTTTTTTTGTTTTTTTGTTTCAAATGTTGCCATCTTTTCTATCTTCTAATACTCTAAATGAACAATGAAGACGGATCAAAACATTCGATCGATCGGCGAATCACTCAGATGCCAACAGGTATTATTAATGTTTATTTCCGAGGCCATTAATCGTTTCTTAATTTCATGATGCGCAATTATCACTGTTTATCTGTTGTTGCCTTTTTCGAATTAAATTTCTGAATATCGAAACGAACTGAAACGAAATATCAAATTTTATCTGAAAATGTAATTGTTCGCTTTCTTTTTTTTTTCAACTATTATTTCGATAATAATTTAATTCATTCATTTTTGATTTCATTTTCCAGTTAATTTGAAGAGATACATTCATTCCATTCTTATTTATCCGGAAGGGGTGGAAAAATGGTCAGTTTTCTCTTTTCCGTACAATTTTTTTTTTTTTAATTATTTGTTTCTACTACGATGTACGTTATTCATGTGTTCGGGATTTCGAATGCATATTTAAACCTAAATAATAATCGATATTACGTTAAATTGTAAAATGTATATTTGTTTTTTAATTCATTTCTTGCGTTTTAGAAATGTATTGTATAATACACACGTGTATTGTCCTTACAATCATTATAAAGTTACTTATGAAAAGAGAAAAAATAAAAATAAAAATAAAAATAAAAAAAAAAGAAGATGACATAATAAAAATAATATGTGAAACAGTAGAATCATTATTATTATTGAGAGAAAAGGAAATTAAACACGAACGTAACATAACAATGATTTCAACTTTCGGAGAATCGTACAGAGCTTTATGCAAAATCACTTAAAAGAAGACAAAAAGAAACACGTTAAAAAGTACGAATATGCCAATATATATGTATGATCTAGATGTGTATGGGTGTGTCTGTGTGTGTATGTGTATTTGTCCCATTTTGATGGACATCATTTCTTTTTTTTCGAAATTTATTTCATCTATTTCAATAACAAATGCGCACATGTACTTATCCAAAGAAAAAGAAAAAAAAATGAAGATAATATGAATGTATGAAATGTGAGAAATCGTGGAGCGTATGCATCAAAACAACTATTAATACTCATTATTTATTAGTCCATTGTTTTAAATGCTATTTAATTTGTTAAATTTGTCATTTAGGAGTCAGTAGTTGTTGTTGTTCCGTATGCAACATAATTTTAAGAGCGTGAAGTGAATAATTTGCAACGCACTAAGGCGCACAATCAATTAAAAATGATTACCAAAACAAGCCACAACGGTGTACGTAAGCGTGTGGATGTGTATATGTGTTTGTGGCTTTCAAACGCCGAACAAAAGATTCGAGAGCGAATGAAGGAAATGAATATATATGACAGTGACAAAATAACAGAGACGTGGCTATGAAGAAATGTGAAATTTGATGCGCCACTTATTTGAAGAAAAAAAAAACCCACACCATTTTGATGATGTTTCTTAAAGATCAATTTATCGATTATCCAATGATCACATTTTACTGTTTTTTCTCTCTTTCTGTTGTTGTTTTTGTTTTGTTTCTTATTCAAATCGTTTATCGTTCATTTTCCGACCGCAACTTGCTTTTTTCGCAACGGTGCTTTTTTTAAAATTCATATTTTGAAATCTGTTTGCTTACATTTTTATCAACATTTTATGTTTCAATATGTTGATGATTTTGATAAATAAATTTTTGTTGAAAATCATTTTTAACAGCATTTGGCTGCATCTAAGTTACTACTGTTTGCTAATTTCGTTTTCCGATTCAATTTCTAAGCCTGTATGTGTTCAGTTTTTTGTTATTAAAAAAAAAAAAAATTGTTTTTTTTTTCGAACAAGAGCCACCATCAAAGGTTCAGATTATGCCATGAATTATTTATATATATATTTTTGTTACTCATTTCTCTTCTTTTTTTTTCTGCCGTTCGAAACGGCAATCGGAAATCGGTACTCGGTACTCCGTAATATTGTATCTCCAAAGCATACAAAAATAAACGTATCAAAAATTTCGATTATGAAAAAATCTGTTTCGTAATGCGATTCACATTAAATTAAATCTATTCTTGTTGGCTGATCCACAATTTAAATGATGGCTCTTTGCAATTTTCCATGTGTTTTTAAAATAATTCTTAGCGCTTAAATATAGAAATGGATGAGAAGAAAAATAGGATAAAACGAGCAACGAAATGAAATAAAAATGTTTTTTTCTTTCTTTTTAAAAAAAATAAAAAAAAAAATGTTGTATCTTAAATCGAATATTCGAACGGTTGGATATTCCATATTTTCCCTTTCGAAAGCATCGAAAAAAGAGTGCTTATTAGCATTGGTGAAGAAGAAAAAAAAAACTAATGAAAAATGAATAGCATAGCACTGGTAAATCGCACTGAAATATAAAAAACATGGTGAATAGAATTAATTTTCGAATGTTTCAATTCAACTGATGTAATTCATTTTCCAGTTCGATATTCCAGGCCATGTCTACAAAAGAAGAAAAATAACTAGGAAAATTGAATTAAATTTAAATGCATTGTGGCGTATGTAAGTATGTGTGTATGTGTGTGTGTGTGTTCGTGTATTCGGTTTGATGTGTTTGTGTGTATTTATGCTTGTATGGATGTGTTTATATGTGTAGGTAAAATTGTTTTAAATGGTTTTTTTTGTTTTTAAAAAAAATTTCGTTCGTTTTTTTTTTCATTCATAATTGTAAATTTTTTATTTTTTTTCCGTTCTAACTCCAAGCTGCATATGTGTCCGTGTACCATTGTTCACCATTTGCACCTAATGGTTGCTGTGGCAACGGTTGACTTCCCCAATTATTTCCACCATTTCCTAAAATTAAGCCACTTGCGTAACGACGCTTTGGATCGCCTGGATTCTGATGGCTGCCATCAAATTTACGCTTACCGACTACTGCAATTACACCAAGAAAGAAGAGAGAAAGAGATAGAGAAAGAGAGAGAGAGAGAAAAAAAATGAAAAAAGAGAAAAAGAAAAACAAAAATAAAAAGAAAACATCATGAAAACAGTCTTAATGAATTTCTCACAAGAGAAATGTGGTGGGGATTTAAGCTTATATGGTTTAATTATATGTATATATATAATTATTATATTTTTCATAATTTTATTCAAAAATTATTATTATCATTGCTAATGTGCCAAAATAATAAATAATAATCGAAATCAAATGCTTTGGATTTGCGATTAAATTTCAATTAATCTCCTATTTAACGCACACTGGCCTCTATTATATTCTAGAATTTATAACAAAACAAAAATGAATTGATCGAAATAATAATCGGAAATTTAATGGTGCGCATTAAGCGAAATTCATCCGATAAAACCTCCAAAAAAAAAAAGAAGAGGAAGACCTCTCAATCGCTCCCCTTCCCCCCAGTGAGTGTCTTAATGTTAATTTGATGCATTGATTAGATGAAAATGATTCAATATAATAATAAAACGAAAACTTAAACCAACCGAATAAAATAATTAAATTGAAAATATGATGTATGAACGTTGAAAGCACAAAAAAAAACAACAAAATCAGTGGATTTCAATGGAAACGATTAGATCCAACGAAAATGGCGATCGAACAATTTCCGGCAATACGAGCGGAGACTTCGGTATCAGTGATACTGTTTGTGTGACTTATTATCATACTGTTTGACACAATATTTTGATAGGGAATTGTTTTCCGAAGAGCTTTTCACTCATTCTGATCGGAAGTTGTTACAATCGACGCGAAGTAAATATTAGTGAATTAATTTGAAATGATACAAACCGAACACAAATAAATCGAACTCAATAACAATCTATTAACAAAAAAAAATAGAAACGGTTTTGATTTTTTAAATTTTTGATTAAGTTGTTGTATGAAACGAATGGACAGATTTTTATATTAATTGAAAACAATCAGATATTATTGTTAACAAAAATGGATAAAAATCATAAAGTGTGATGAATCGGTGATGAGGGAAAAATAGGATGATGGTTAAATTAAAAGATAATGGATGGATTTTTTGTTCAAAAATTCAGCAATTGGCCTAAAATTCCGATGCAAACATTTTAAAGCTTTCCATTTTTCAACGGATGTAATCAATTAAATTATGAGTGAAACATGAGGAGTGATTGAAATCCACAAAAATTCCAAATTAACGAAGAAAATGCATTTTCTTTGGGATTTCGAAATTTGGATATCATTTTTGGAGTTTCGTATATTTGTGTATGGGTTTATACTATGTAATGTTGGTTTCATTCATAGTCTCAAGCTATTCATCCCGCCAATTTTCATGTATATCATTGTGTATTTAAAATATGAAGCGAACAAATCAAAACAAATTGTGTGTTTGTGTTTATTTGTATATAATGCATGTGTGTGTGTTTGTGTGTGTGTGTGTGTGTGTGTGTATGTGAGTGAACAATGAATGCATGAGTGATGTGAATTAATAAATCTTTTACTAAACAGAAAACAATATTCAAAATTCAAGGAAACAATTGTCGGCTATTGGCTACATTCGACAAAAAAAAATAGTAATAAAAAGAAAAACAAATCAAAAGGGAAACTATTTTCTGTTCTTTATTCATATTCGAAGCGATCAATATGAATCGAAATCAAAGAGCCATCACATAACTTTTTTGTATTTGTGAAATTGCATTCGTAATTATTCAACGATAATTATGCGTAAAAAACTGCCGACACTGATTGATGGCTAACGGCTGAATGAATACATTCCTTTTGTTGAAACGGCTCTTTGAATCGTGAACGAAATCAACGAAATCAATATAAATTTATATTCATATATTTATCGTTTGAATTACATGACAAATAACATTTATTTCGATTGGCTGCTTAGAAAAATGAAGACAAATGCATTCATCAAATGATCAAATGTGCACATAAATTTACTCGTATTATTGCATGTATCGAGAAACAACGAGAGAAAGATAAAGATAAAGAGTGAGAGAAAGAGAGAGAGAGAGAGAGAGAGAGAGAGAGAGAGAGAAGAAA
>GL501517.1:8374931-8386613 GCA_000149185.1 Mayetiola destructor
TGTGTGCGTGTTCACTTTCATTTTCTTCTTCTTCTCCTTCTTCTTTTCTTTTACTAATTTTTTTTTTTTTGTTTGTTTTATAAATCCTTAATCGATTTGCTTCTTGTTTGCCAAATGAAAACCAATGGTTTTTTTGCCAATCACAACCGCAGCAACAGTGTATTTAAACAATTCATGACATATATTTTTTTCCTTGGAAAATCGAACGCAAGAAGAAAAAATACGTTTAAAGTTAAAAAGAAACAAAATATGACGAAAAAAAAAATTGTGAAAAGAATTGATTCGAGGCACAAAGTGCCTATGCAAAAAAGAATCAATCAACATAAAAATAGAATTAAAAAAAAAAAATTAATCAAAATTATAAAAGAAAAGAAATGGTTAAGCTATGCGATTGATTATTATTATTATTATTATTATTCAAATAGAAATTTCCGATACAAAGAATTGAAATCACTTCTCTTTTCGTTCGCAAAAATGATAAGATTTCAAAAGAACAATTCCATGAAATAAATTATTACGGATTAAAGTAAAGAAATTAACAAAATTTGTAATTAAACAAAACCAAAACTGAACGAAACTGCTGACTATGGCTAAGAAATAAATGTTAGAACTCTGAAACTCGAATGATGAAATCTATGCACAGAATTGTGGCCAATTTTAAGTTAAATTTCAATCAAAACATTTTCGCTTAACTTAAATTTGACCAATAATCGAGTTTTTTTTTTTTAGCAAATTTGTATGGCCTAATTATAAATCAAAATCAATTGCTTTGTATGTTTGTCATGGGTAATTTTGGATATTCGAATTCAAAATCGTAACAGCAAATGCGATTTTTGGTTTGAATAAATCGTTTTTTGGACTTTTCACAAGAAATGGCTTGTTCAAGGAAATTTCGAAAGAAACAAAAACTGAATAAATCTCGTTTAATTTTGATCAGTGATAGGAAAAGTCCAGTCGTTCAACTGTAACGATGATGTCGCCAAAATGGATTTGCTGTTCGACGTTGTCGATATTGATAATAGTCAAAAGGATGTAATTGAATCATGGAAAACTCACCATAATCACCACGTGTCATTGGTCCTCGTAGAGGTACTCTTGCTCCAGCGGGTGCAACTCCTAGATCAGTAGTGACAATAGGGCAATACCGTTAATTAGTCAAATTGTCCAAAATGATGTGATTTGCGGGGTTGATATTTACTATATATTTCAATCATTTATTCATATAGATACTTACCAACTCCTCGCATTGGTGGCAGACCGGGTGGTATCATGCTGGGATGTGTTGGTGACAAACTTCTGTAATTTATCCAAAATAAGATTATTTTCATGCAATACCAAAATCATTGGCAAAATCATTGTTTTCTTTTGAAAAAAAAAATTAAAAAATAACTAACCCAACAACACCAGACCGTCCTTGCATCATAAGTAACATGCGTCGTTCACGCGCTCTTAACACTTCTTCTTTTTTCTTTTTATCGGATGGTGGTTTAGCCAACGACACCTGCAAAATATTTTTTTTCTTGTTTGAAAAATAGATCGTTGGTTTGGAACGTTTTTGATTCAAAACTGGCAAAAAGTTAATAAAATTTATTTTGTATTACCTCAATGTTCGCACAGCCCATTTCTTTGCCATCTAATCCGCGCATTGCCAACACTGCATTATCTCGATCTTCAAAATGCACAAATGCATAGTCTTTTATTTTTTTAACACGTTCGACTTTTCCAAATTGTTCGAAACTTTCTTTCAATTTTTCTTCGCTTATGTCCTGTGTTAGATTGCGTACATATAATACTTTAACTTTGCTCATTGTCGATTCATCTGGTTCTTCCTGTGGATCGGCCCAATCTACTATTATATCACAACCCCAGACCTAATAAATTCAATTGGAAAATGATTTTTTTTTTTAAATCAAAAAAAGAAAACGCATGCTAACACAATATCGAAATGTTCTGACGTGCAAAGCCTTAATGCACATACCTTTATGCGTCCGGTTCCAAGTCTTCGTTTAGCTAAAGACGCCGCCTTGTGTGACTCATATTCCAAGAAACAAAATCCACGATTCTTCTTTTTATCATCGGGTGAGCTATAAATGATAACTTCAACGAGACCGGCTAAAAAAAATATTATATGAACAAAAGAAAATCGTATGAAACTCATTAATTATTGCATTTCTCTGTTTAATCTAGATTATTTCAAGGTCTCGACCTCGTTAATTTATTAATTCTAGGGCCCTGACTACTACGTTATCGATTTTGTTCGTTTCAAAAATTTTATTTTTCGATTTGCGTGATTAGCAATTTTTATCGTCTGTTTCCAAATCAAATAAGATGTTTTTCGGTTTTTTGTTCTTTTTTTTTCTTCGAGAAAATACATACTGTTAAGTCTTTTTCGTTTTGTTCTTGGTGGTTTTTCTTCTTAAATTTTCTTGTCAATTTTCTGTTTTGATGTTTCGTTAATAATTATAATGGTCTTAATTGATATTTTTGCTCCCATTAAACCAATGCCAAAACCGCATATTTATTTGCAATATTCCGAATTTTAAATTGAATCGGTGAATTTTGAATAGATTTTGTAAATCTGTATTGTTGGTGCTCATTTCTAGCTGCCTGTTATTGTTTTTCGATTACATTTTGCGTTCGAAAACATATCACAATAAGAATGTTATTTTATGTACATGCTCACACACACACACACACACACACACACACACACACACACACACATAGCAAATCGGCGCCTAGAATACGATTCGTTTTGATTGTCTTTTTTCATTGGATTGGTTCGAAAAAAAAAACAGAAAAATTCGTAAAAAAAAGAGAAACAAAACTCATTCACATGATGAAACACATTTCGCTTAAAATTGAATCCGAATGAAAAATTTCGTTGCATGACAAATGTCAACAACATGATGGCCAAATTACGTTTATTGGTAATAATTTTTGCAGAGAATTTTCAGCTGTATATTCATTCATATTGTATTAATCATACACAATTAGCCAGAATAATCTGATAGACACCGATATGAATAGTTGTGATTAAATGTGAAAAATTAAAAGAACGGAAATTGACTTATGTACATTCAAGAAAATTAAATATATTTTAAAATCGAACTGAACTTAGAGAAGAGAGTGTAAGAAAGACAGAGACAGATAGAGAGAGAGAGAGAGAGAGAGAGAAGGGTTGGGGTGGGGGGTCGGAGCATGGCAGAAGGACATAGGAAGAGCATCAGCATATAAAAATAAACTTTATATGTATCCTAAATATGAATAGATTTAGTATGACTTCTGTTTAATGATGGTAAAATTAAAACAAAATGTTACGTTATTTTGTAGTTGTCCATTTTCAATTTTCATATTTCAATTGTTTAATATTGTGGCTTTTGAGTAATTACGTAATTAGTGTAAAGAGGTATCTCCAGTCATTACCTCCGAAATAATGTCATAATAGAGAAAAATGAGAATTCAATAACGACGGACACCGTTTAATTCATCACTTTTGGAATTGAAATGAACCAAAAACAAAAAAAAAAAAACAAAAAACAAAAAAAATGGTTTGGAGCAATTTTTAGATCAAATAAAGAATGCATTTCTTCTTTTGACTCTTGCGAATTTGGCAATGATTTAAATCAAATTGGAACAGCCATAAAATTATTGCATCGACTCATCTAATCAATCAACAATCTGAGCCAATGGCTCGTTTCAAATGGCGATTGTTGATTCTTGAAATCGATAGAAAAATTTATAGCTGTGGAAGCAGAACTAAATGATCCAATCAGAATTTGCAGCTGATATAATAAATGTTTACCAATTGATGAATAGTAAATGGATATTGGTTTTGTTTTACATATTTCGATAAATTTTGATTACATATCGTGTTTATTAATTTATTTTTTTTCATATAAATTTGGTTTCAAAACTCCGGATTGTTTGTATAACTAAAATTGAGCTTTTTATCTCATAATTTCATTTAACAAACGAAATATCCAATTTTAAAATGAAGAAAACCATCGAATGTGAAACGAAATTTAATACATTTTGACGTGAACAGTTCCGAATGTGTTTTTTTTTTGTACGGCTCATTTCTGCTATTTATTTATTTTATGATTTGGTAATCGAATTGATGTGGATCTGAGTATTGTGTTTCTGTGGATAGGAGTTTAGGACTATATAAGTGAGTGAGAGTATTTATATATGTGTGTGTTTTTTGTTTGTTTGTTGGATTGTTGTTGTTCAAAATTCATAACTTACGTGCATGTTTTGCAAATTCCTCTAATAATTCGTCGCGATCCCTATTTTTGGGTATATTTCCGACAAATAACCGATGATTATTAAACGATATCGTTACACCAATCTTTTTGCCTTTGCGAATTTCATAATCATTTAGCTGTAAGCGAATTTTTGGGAATTCGATTTTTGATTTTTAGATTTATTGTTCAAGATTTGATTATTATTATTATTATTATTATTTTGTTGTTGTTTTTTTTTTGATTGGTTGATTTTTATAAATTTTCTTTGGTTCAACAATCAAGTGTTTGCTTTTGGTGCTTTTATTTGGTTTTTTTTCTTTTCGGTTTACTCCAAAAACAAACCAAATTAATTTTTTTTTTTTTTCATTTCAAACAAAATTCAATAGCAAACGATAAATTACAAAATGGATAAATAACTGATCATTCAAAGGAGAAAACAGAAAACTTGAAAACATTTTCATTTCGAATTTAGGTTGGGATCAAATGATTCAAAAATAAAATAAAATTCAAACGAAAATAATAATTCATTGGAACTGAACGGGTGTCATAATGCATAAAAGCCCTCTTATTGTAAATTAACTATCGATCAATTGGGTGGGACGTAGTGGGGCTCTCATCCAAATATATATATATGTATACAAATTGATAAAATGCAAATAAATATTTGTAATTGTACGAGAAAATAAATTGGAAATGAAATTTTGGTGTTTCAAGGTTTGGCATATGCTAATTTTCATATACTTGATATGCAGTTAATGACTGGAGAAATATAATTACTAAAAAAAACATTTGCTTCTTTGAGCAAAAGAGGGAGCGCGAGATAAACCGTAGGTAAAAAAATTAACACAAAATAAAAACTGAAGAAGAAAATAAAAATGGTTAAAATTGATGTGCTGCTCAACATTCCTTTAAAATAAATACTACGAATCGCAGACTTAAGGTACTGTTTCCACAGAAATTCGTTCACGTTTAATGAACAAAGGCAACTTTGTCCAAATGTTCCGTTTTTTTTCAACTTGGCTGAACATGCCCAAAGCGTTCATTTGATTGAACCACATTCAAAAAAGCGCTAGCGATTTCTTTGGAAATAGTGTCTTCATAATAATCGATAGCTCGTCAATAATAATATGTTCCCATGGAATACGCAATAAACTATCATGCGAACATGGCATATAATGTATTGTGTAATGGATAAAAGCTTTCATCATCCACCAAAACGGATTTGATAAAGTAATTTTTTTTTTATCTGAATCACAAGATGTAGAAATATTTCATTATGTTCGCAATGGCTGATCAATTATAAAATTGATATGATAACATTTCCGTGTTGTTCTGACTTCTGCCTATTTGTTTGTGATTTGAGCTGTTGACGATGCTTTTAAATGTCTTTTTTCTTCATTGTTATTCTAACTATAATCCAGTTTTGATATTTCAATCCGAATTGGTCATGCAAAAATGCTTTGTTCTTGATATGTGTCATTAATTGTCAGCCACTCTCCGACAATCAAGTTAGCATATTCGAGTGATATCGTTTATAATTTGTTTTTTGTTTTTGGTTTTTTTTTAAATTATAACATGCATTTGTTGTATTTGATTTGGGATTTTTCTTATTCTTCGATCGCGAATAATTTTGTTGATGAATTTAAAAAACAAAAAAAAAAAGTGAATGGATTTTAATTTGACACGAAGAAAGAAATCGATCGAACAGACAGAAATTTAATTTGTTTGATCCTCTCACCGCGTCAATCATCATTTCTCATCTTATCTCATATCTTATTATATTCCTCAGATTTCTGATGTGTCGTTTCGATTTGTTTCTCCGTTTGGATTTTCCAATTACCTGTTAATTTACCAAATTCGTCTAATATCTCCTCTTTGCCTTTTGATTTGGGTATATTTCCTACGAAAAGGCGTAGATTCGGTACGCTTATGTTAATTTTCAAACTTTTGCCGGGTTTTATTTCATGGTTATCGAGCTGCGGGTTTGAAATCAAAACGAAAATAATAAATGAAAACAGAAAATGAACGGAATTAAAATGATAACAAAAAAAAAGATGAGGAGAGAAAAACAGAAAAAAAATTAAATAAACAATTTTTGCAAAGAAAACGTTATCGATTCGATTCCAGAAACCAAAAAAAAAAATGAAGAGTTTATTACAAAAGTCCATGGGAAACAATAACAAAAAAAAAATCAATGACAATTAAATTTAACCGAGGAATGGATGCGAAAAATTTATAATAACAACAAATGAAGAAATTTTTTGAAGAAGGAACGAAACGGGAATTTGACAATTAGTTGAATTTTATTTCGAAACATAAATTTGGTGATGAAGTTGATTTGACTTTTAGAGCGGTGTAACAACCAATTTTAGTAAAAAAAAATTAATCAACGAACATTTAGTTTTGATTGAATTAATTCTTGGAAATATTTTGCAACCGATGAAATGAAACGATTTGAAAAAATTTATTGAAATACGTTCAATTCGAACATGTAGGAAATATTTGAGCGCCCATCATTTCATCGGTGACACGAGAAAATAAATTTTATTTCTGCCAATTAATTCAAAAATTTTTTTTTGCGTAAATTTGTTAATTTTCCAATTGAATACACGATTAAAACTGAATGTGATTTTTTTGAAGAACGAAAAAACAAAACACAAAAATTATGGAATTCAATTCGAGAAAAATCAGATTTCGTTTTCAAAACCCCAAAACCCAGCTTTAGTATGAACATTATCAACACTTGATTCTTGATTGTTGTTTTCGCATCAAGCATTTTGTCACATAAATGAGCTTTGTACAAATATATCTCGCTGTCGAATTGGCAAATTTTAATATAACCTTGCCACAATTTTTCAAAACCAATTAAATACAAAGACAAAAAAAAAACAATATTTGAAAAGAAAAACGATGCTAAACATTGATAAATGAATCGAATCCACCCAAATGATAGACAATATGAATATAGCTATATATGTTTGGTGTTAAAAAAGGAAAATTGAAATTATTTTTGTTCTTTTTTAAAACGAGTTGAAATGAATACTAATTTTGCGTCGAAATTCAATTGTAGAAATATTTGTACGATTGCATATTTCGGACGAACAATTCATTCAGTGCAAAGAGGAGACCTGTAAGAAATATTGTGTTTGTCTGTTTTCCAAAGAATTCCATCTCAAAAATGGAAACGTAAACTGTAAAATGAATTTCGAATATTAACCAGCTCTCTGTCACTTCTACACAGCATCTGAACGCTAAGCGGAAGAACCTTTGATATAATTTTGTTTTAATGTAATTTTGAATTTCGTACGGTAAAAAATATTATTTACATCTTGGATTTGACTTGTTTTCGATACAAAGATAATACAGATTAAACATTCAATGAGATGCAAATTCTACTAAAGTTTATTCAGTCGTTTAGTTTTTGATTTTGGGAACATTATAAATTTATTATGTCAAGTGGTGGATGATATTTTTTTTTTCTGATTAGAGCTTTCAAATTTTCATGTTGAACTATTTTCCGGAATTGGTAGGAACCGAAAGGAAATTTTGAAATGAAATTTGTCAATGATCAAATGGAATGAGCCATTTAAGGGTGCTTTCATGTTATGTTATTTGGATATTCGAGAAAGTATTCGCAGTGAAAACATTCTATTGAATGATATTTATTTTTGTGAACTATAGCAAATAGTTCGGTACATATAGTTGCCCAAAGAATGTCAAATATATCGAAATAAAAAGTTAAAATACTGAAAAAAAACTGATAAGAAATGAAAGAATTTATAATCGACCATTCAATATTTAAATGACTTGAAAAATGCAATGAGGAAGTTTTCACACATTAAATGCGATCCACTTCTAACCCAAATTATAATATTGAAGATAAGAAGAAACTTTCAAATACAATAATAGTTTTAGGTGATTAGTTTTTATATCAAAAGTCTTAAAATGCTATTATCATTAATCAGTCGCATGCAATTAACCATAAATCACAAAAACTTAATAAAGAATTTCGTATACCGCCGGAACTCAGCTGATTATTATGATCGATAATTCAATGTCATACTGAAATTCCGTGCCATACTGAGGAAACGGGGATAGCACATGCAATTAAACTAGGGCATTTGACTAGTGAATTGTTAAAAAGTATTGGCGAGCTTCATGTTTGAAGCAGAACAGAGAAATGAATTGAATATTGATAATAACTAAATACATGACATTTACATAGCAAAAAGTTTCAGCCATTCAAATATATGTATCACCAACAATGGTTATTTTTGGATCTTTAGTTGCAGCCAACTTTTGAATGGCCGAATACTTTCAACGACAACGAAACAATAGAATGTGTTTATTGATTAAGGAACAAGAAAATTGGTAAAGATTCATTTATTCGGGAACAGAAAAAGAAAAATGAATAAAAAATGTTTGATGAGTGCATTGAATAGGAAATTAGTTTACCTCTCTAACGGCATTTTGTGCTGCTTCTCGAGTTGTGAATGTTACAAATGCATAGCCACGATTTGTGCCAGTCATTGGATCCATCATCAAACGTAGATCCCATATTGTACCGCATTTTTCAAACAATGGAATCAATTCATCTTCGAACATATCTTTTGGTATTTTGCCACAAAACACTTCACAACCATTACCGGGCGTTGGTCCATCATAGACATGTGTAGGCGGCGGTCCACCATATTTCCTTTGACCTAAAAAAAAGAAAAAATATTTTTGAATGTTTTGTACGGTACAACAATTGTTAATATCCATACCGGTTGTAACATCGAGTGTATAGCCAGTGCGTTCCAAAATCTTTTTAATTTTTTCCTCATCCGGTCCTTTAGGATTGACTGCTGTTGTTGGCGTCGGAATACCCTGTTGACTGGCTCGACTTTTTTGCCGATATGTTTTCATAACACCACATAGGTATGCCGATTTATTTGATACATGTTCCAGATTCGATTCTAGAAATTGGCTCAATACATTTAAGGCACCATCAACAGGAAATTCACGAAGCGCATCCAAAGCGCGTTCATCTAATTCTACGTGGGCTAATTTCCCAGTTTTATATATATCGTCTAATTTGGCTGCCACCTGCAAACACATTATGGAAAAAGTCGAAAAAAAAACATTAGAATGATTATGCTGTGTAATACACAGTGTGTAATGCGCTAACGCTCAATTCAAAATTAACGTACTCTTTTATCTAATCCATATTCAACTAGTTTTGGATAATCTGGTGTTCGTTCAGGTTCACCGTTGCCATCGGGTTTGTTGGTCGTTGCCATTTCTTCGATAATTTCACCGTTTCCCTCAGCCATTTCTGAAAATGAAATTGCAAAAACAAAGCAAATCGAAAATTGAATTAATGAAAAACTTTTTGAAATTGCATTTTTGCCCAAAAATATTCCGAATAAAATCACATCCACATTTTTATTTTTATTTTTCTAAAGGCCATTAATGCGTCAGTAAATATTAAGCAATCACACCATCATTCATACTTTCGTTACACATGAAACCGGCAAAAGATGCGAAGAAAGTAGGGAACAAATAAGTAACAAATCGAGAAACATGAAGCGAAAAAAAAACGTAAACACACAACGCAAAAAACAAAAATATGACGAAGGAAAAAAAAGCCGAATCGTAAAGAGGCAATGAAAGTGATGAACCATTTCATTCATTCATTCATAGACCGTTCATTATTCTAATCGTATTCTTGCATGATATTATGACATCATCGACGCTCGCTCTCATTTCGAAACCAAAACAAAAGCCTAATACATGTAATCGACTAAATTCAATTGAGTAGTAAAACATAGCAGACATCCATTCTATTGTCTTAGGTTATGGTCGATTTTGCGTTGTTGAATGTTGGATGTTCAATGTTCAATTTTCAATGTAATCAGAGTGTAGTAGTATAGCGGAGTGTTTCTATTAGTGGCAACTGGCAAATTTTTCGAAACGGTGGTTTCGGCATTATAGTATTTCTTTCATGTACATTGTACATGTCAGCCTTGCCCGACACTAATATTCAGTCACAGAGGCTTAAAACTCTTCATGAGAATATATCTTTCCCCTTTTGACACACTCGAACCATGCTCACACAAAAACCAAACTAGCGGGAATTAATATTAAGGAAAAAAAAAAATTGCCGGAAATAAAAACTTTTCAAAGAATTTAAAAATTCAATGAAATTTGTGTGCAACCCCATACGCTCTACGCTAATAACAGCACTCGGACACGAAGCCTCTCGTTTTTGAAAATGTATTGTGCAATTCAACTCTTCATTTTTTTTTTTTTTTTTTTTAAATTTCATATTACACATATACATTTAGTTAATGGATCTGTTTTGAATTCTTTTCTCTTGAATTTTGTGTGTATGTATGCAAATAAAAAAGAAAAAAAAATGAAAAAATTTCTTTCCATTCCATTTTTTTTCTATTGAGTGCATGTGATGAGAGAGGTACACGAACCTTTGGTCTATTGCTTTCTTACGGCTATTGCGTTCAATGCGTTGTTTATTTGAATTTGCTACCCTAGAACCTTGAACATGTCCAACACTGGTGATGTTGTTGTTATTTTCTTGGGGTTTTTTTTTGTTTCTTTTCTTTCGTTTCTCTGTTTGTTCAATTCATTTCACACATTTAACACTTTTTTCTGTGAAATAAAATACCGAAAACAAATATGTCTCAAAGGCTGTTTTCTAAAGCACACCACAAAGGGAATATATACATATGAATTGATCTGATGAACATGAAACAATACATATTTAAATCAAATGGGACTCGAATCGGAGCTACCGATTTTCGTTTCATTTTTTATTTTTATTTTTATTTCGTCATTTTTATACTCGAGCAATATTGACGCTTTTTTTTAACATACAAAACAAATACAGAGCATACAACACACAATTCTCTCAACGGGTCAACAAACTTTAGGGCTTCTGTACATGTTGATGGACTGTTTTCATGCAATTTCGAGAAAAAAAACATACCCATCATTGCGATATTATTGTGAATGAATGAATATTTCGATATTGGACTGTGTTGGTTCTGTTTTTTGAGCCTCACAATATTAACATCGTTACATCAATTAATAATTTAATTACAATAAATTTAACACTTTTCTGATTTATCTTGTTCTGCCGATGCAATCGTTTATCCGTTAATAGACAGAATGAACCAACTTGTATTTTTTGTTCTCACAAAAAAATTAAAAAAAAATTTAATAAAATATTTATCAAAATTTTAAGAATCGGTTTTTGGTTTGAATTTCGTTTGTGATATTGTGTAAGGACAAACGTTGAATGTACACATAATGAACGAAATCTGAAAGGTTTATGAACCAGGAAGTGCAATGAACACATAAAAATAAGTGTCTAGCTCCTCAATTTCATATATACACATCTATTATATTTTTCTGTATTTCGGTCTTTTTTCCC
>GL501517.1:8389013-8400033 GCA_000149185.1 Mayetiola destructor
ACGAATAGAATAAAAAAAAAAAAAAAAAAGTTGCCAAACGAACACGAATACAATAAACCGCATCGAAAATGGCTGTAAGGCAAAAGGCATAAGTAATAAGCGAAAGCAAGATTTTTCGCTTGTAATTGTATGGTTTGTTAGAAATGCATTTGAGCCAATGCGAATGCTGTTGTTGGCTCGGTCAATATCAAAAAGATTTTGCATTGAATTATTCATTATTTTATAGATTAATGAATTCTTATTGCATTCATATAAAGCATATTTAAGTCGGCAAATTATAAGCGATAGATTTGAATTGAATGCATTCAATTTTTTGATTGTGTGGATACTTAAAACATATGATCATTTCATTTGAATTTGGTCGATCCGTTCCTGTCGTTGATCTCACGAATTTGCGATATGTGCTACAGCATTCCATAAGCAAATGCCGAATACTGTTGCAAGAATTAATTGATCGAATGTGTGTGGTTGCTAATGTGTGCGATTTTGTGTTTGTGTTAGTTTGTGCACACGAGCGAATACGTACCGAGCGAATCAAGCCAACGGAGTGTTTTCGGTTTGGCGAATCAACTTTTTGAATACGTTATAAACATGTGTATGTTCGATTCAAAATGAGAGTGTTTGTGAATTGTGAATTGCGAATTGCGAATATATTCGGTGTACTAGCGCAAATAATTCCATCACTATAGACGACTATGACAATTTTTATGGAGTAAACATTTCCCATTTCGCGTTTCGCGTTTCTCATTATATGTATTTTTATTTCGGTTCTGTTCTCTTGCTTACATTTCTATATTGAGTCGTTTTGTCGGTTACGAGTGCGGCAAAAAAGTTTTTTTTTTTTTTGTTTCCTCAATAGAATTGCAAGCTGTTGACAAAGTCCTTTGCAAAAAATTTAGCGGTGATAAATTGAATTCTCTAACTGGAATTTTACTCGGTTTTGATACAAATAAAAAAAGTTGGCAAATGGCAAGATGTGCCCAGTGCACACATCCAAACCTCATCAATATTTGAATGTGTTTGCAGCTCGCGGCTCACAATTCGCAATGTCATACAATAACACGTTGCGCTTACATTTATGCACACAAATGAGAAATGAAGCATTCACCTTTATCATGCCTTATATTCGATTTGTGCAAAAGAATTTTTTATATTAGGAATAAGACAATAAGACAATAACACATAGCAATCAAAAATCTCTCGCATTCATCGGACATTTTTACAAATGTTTTGCATTAAATTACAAAATTAATTCCATTAATTCGAACGAAATATTGATTTTGTAATTGGAAATAGCCAACAATGAATGAAGATTATTTAATACAGTATAGTTTCTCTAAAAGCACAACATTGGTTGCCGTCTAATTGGTTAACAAATGTGAAAAGATTCAAGCAGACAGATTTGAACGTTCAAATTGTTTCAATTCACAACACAAGCCAACAGATGAGAGTTTTAAACATTTCTTCAATTTTGGTGAACAAATGAAAAGGTACGTTTGAACGTATAGTTTTTCTTTGGCTTGCATTAATTTGCTGGATTATGTGCGCAAGAAAAAGAAAAAGAAAAGAAAGATGAGAGTGGTCCAAGAATAAGAAATGGCCCATGTATAGAGACTTTACTGTAGCAAATTATAAGCATGCTTTTGTGCATGTATGCATCAACGAGAAAAATTTAAATAAAAAATTGTAAAATTTTCGCGCCATTCGTACCATTATAGTGTCTAGCAATGCGTGTACTGTATAAATATGTATACATATGCACCATAGATGCCATGGCCTGAACCCTGTCTTCTATAGTTAATAGCTAGAATCTTGATTATATATAGTGAAGCACAACACACAATGGGCCATAGAAAACTCTGTACAATCTATATATTCACGCAAAAATATTCTTTTTGCATGTATTATTTATTATTCACGCGTATACAGTTTTATGTGTTTTGCTTTCGTCTCGTCTTCATGCTTCTTTCTTCTCCGTTTTTTTTTTCTTTCGATTTTTTTTTTTCGTTCGATGCCATTCTTATTCCATTTCCTTTTCAATTTTTTCCGTTTTCTTTTAAATGAGAACAAAACAGTAAAGAAGAGTACTCGTATTTTGCATGCTTATGAAAGGATTGCGGACACACATACACACTAACACACAAAATTAAAGCAAAAGATATTGTTGGAACCGTAGGCAAAGCATAACCAGTCGTTTTTGTTCGATTGTACTTCCATTTGAAATTTTTTAGAAATATTGTCATTTATGGAAGAGAAGCGATGATGACCAGAAACTAAGTCTAATTTTTATTTATTTATTATTATTTTTTTTTTCAAATTAATATCTGTTGAAATGATATCGCGACGCAAACATTGCATATTATTAAGCATTCGCGCGCTTTCAATTTCAAGTTTGAGTCGAGAAATGCACACAAAACAACAACATATTGAATTAAAACCGGGAACCGGCATATAATCATTCCAAGCAAAGAGACGTAAAGAGAAGCCAAGTTGAGGGAAACAAAGAGACTGGAATAATGTTTCTTCTTTTTTTCTTCTTCATTTAAATTTGTTTGTGTGATGGAAGTCGCATCCTTTGAATGGTGCATTGCAATTCTAAGATTCTCATTTTTGTGCTCTCATTCTTTTCTCGCAACACGCGAATATATTCATACAGTTTGTTTCTTTTTTTTTTCTCTTTTTTTTCTATTTTCCTGTGCCTAGATGGAGTGATAGTCCAAAAGCGCTCAATCATTTCACTTCGACCAAACGATGAGAGAGGAAATCGAATAAGGAAAAGTTGAAGAGAAGTATATGATGAAGAAAATACAACGATAAAGTTAGAAATGTGTATAAAATGGCCCTAATATACCAAATAGCAGTTTATAGCCGATGAAAGCTATTCTGAAGCGATTGAAACATGCATAAATATATTTGTAGAAATTGCATTCTGTTGCAAACGCTTCGCTACACATGATAATGCAATATTCAGTATGCAGTATACATAATGCATCCAAAATTATCCATTTGTTGGTCATATTTTTTATGTTTTTCTTTGTTTTTAGATACGCATAAAATATTTTCTCTCTCTTTTATGTCTTTGTTCCCATTCGTTTTCATTTGCCTCTTCCTAATCCTTCCTCTTCATAATAAGTTTGAATGCAGACATCGTGTTATATTCAAGCCTAAGATTCCCCCCATTGACCAAACAGTGTTTTTACATATTTTTTTCCCGGATGGAACCCGAAATGAATGCAATGCAAGTATTGTTCAAATATAAGAATAGCCCATGCATTCAAAAAGGAAATGGAATAGTAAAAAAAAAATAATAATAATAATAATAATAATAATAAAATGCTATGCATTATTTCAATATTTCGTGTGAATGCATTTGCTCAACCGTCAACCAAACACACCATCTTTCTGCACGTAATTTGATCTTTGTTTCCTTTTGAATTCTTGATTTCTTTTGCATTTGATTTCCAGCAAATGTTTGAGCTGTTTTGGGATATCCCAGAATTGTTCTGCTTTGAAAATTAAATGATTTCAACCGTTAGAATATCGTCAAAAACATTCTAGTTCTATTGTTGCTGTTCGTTATTCTCATCGAAACCGGACAGGCTTTCACATTGAAGATGCAAAGCAAGAGAAAAAAAAAGAACAAAAGTACCATTGAATTAGCAAGAATGAATGCGGTTGCACATTTTGAATAATGAGGATCGCGCAATTTATGCATGTTTGTATTGAAATAGCATTCATCGATACCGCATTCGCGCCCATAATATTGCAGCAATTGCAGCCATTCGAATGGTTTGTAAAATATATTCGAAATTCGAACGAAATTTCAAATTTATTCATTTTGCATTGATTCTGCACTCTTATGGCTTCGTTTCGTTTCTTTTCTCCGGTCTGTTTTTTCTCTTCAAAAGGACTTTCTGTTTTATAGGAATAAAAATGAATTTGATATTTAATACTTGAAAATGATACGAATTCAAAAGCGTTTCGGTCGAATTGTGTACTATGTGCAACACAATCAGGAATATGTATCTATGTTATACGTTTTATATACGTCATTTACGTAACGTACAACGAATTATCGTAAACCATAATTATCATTATTATTATTATGAACAATATAGCATAAAGTTTCTCTATAAGAACCACTTTGGTTACTGGCAAATTGGTGCACAAATAAGAAATGGTTATTTTAGAGTTAAAATTTCCATTTTTAAAGTCAATCTGTTGGAATGGGATTTTGTGCGCCGGGTGTCTATTCTAGTCACATTTAAAATGTTTGACGGAATCATATGATGGTGAATGCATTCGGATGTATCAAAAAAAAAAAAAATATTTGTCCGGTGAGTACATTGTACAGTGCCAGAGTATAAAATAACAAAAAATTTCGAACGAATAAATCATAAAATGCATTGCTTTTCCGCTATTTTCCATTTGAATTGCTTCAAATTTTGCTCTGTAATGATGGCAGCTCAACCGTTCAGTCTCTCAAGGCATTGGATTATTTTATGCTATATTTACGATGTTAAACTCCATATATTTATGATGTACCATCGAGGCGAATCATTTGCAAACATTCTCTCATTTCGAAACGGTTTGATAAGAAAATGTATGGCAAAATAAAAGAAAACCCAAAACCCCAAATAAATATTTCACGTATTAAACGTTTTAAAGTTCTCTTTGCCCAATACGCCGACATATATGTACGCTGATTCGTTTGTGACGTGTGATTCATTTAGTTCCATTCTACATTTGTGTGATGTATATTGCGAATAAGCGCGAATTCGTTCTTGTGTTCTTGTTGTCTTTTTTCATTACTTCTTCTTCATCATCTTCTTCTTCTTCTTCTTTCTTGTTCATTCGTTTTATTTGTTTTCTACAGTTTCTGTCTTTTTATCATTTCTTTTCATAATTTAATTTTCAGTAATCATTGTATGGTTAGAATGCCAACGATGCAAATTTCTTGGTTTATTGTTTCGTGTGTTGTTATTGTTCATTGGAATAATGGCTTGGTGAATTCAATAAATTTTGAACTACATACTACATTTTGGTGGAATTAATTCAAAAATTAAATTTAAAAAAAATAAATAATAATAACTGAAGCCGCATAAACGTCGGTTCACACACACCAATTTATTATTACATACGCACGTTCTCGGCGACATAATATCGGCCCCCTAAGAATTACCAAAAAAAAATTGTGCACATAATTTCGGATGATGGTCTATCTGGGTGGACTTAAAAAGGCTTTGTTTGAAACATATTTCGGCAGCAGCCATTATTTATAATAAATTAATAGATTGAAATGATGTAATGATGCTTCAGTAGGATTATCACCAAAAATTACGGACATAATTTTCAAGTTCTATCGGGGCCTGCTTAATCATTATTTTCTTATTTTTCTGCTGTTGTTGGTTTTGTTTTTTTTTTCCTTTCATTTGCTTTTGCTGAACACTTGGTGCTATATTTTAATAGCATGCAAACGACTGTTTGGACAACAATGATGACTAAACGTCACTTTAAATGTTCATATCGGGTCGCGCGGTTTAAATGCAAAATTCCGTAGCTACCAGACTATCGTGTATATCACGTTAGCACATGGTCTTGAATAAGAATATAAATAATATATCTGTTTTGTTAAAATGTCAGCTCTGTTCGGTTAAATAATAACAAACAATCAATTGGATTGCGATCATAATGAACACTCAATGTAAATTCAATTAAAAAAAAAAAAATAATAATAATAATAATAATAATATAATAATGAGAGGACTAAAAAATCAATGTCACCTAAAAAATCAATGTCGAAAAAAAATTATTTTACACGACATCCAAAATGTGTACAAAACTCGGAGATTAGAGTTCGAAATCAATCGTTCGACATTCAGGATGGATTATATGTATTACGAACGAAAATTTCACATCATACCGACGTAGCGAGTTTGATCGGTTGTGATGATTTTGATGATATGCAATAGGTCAAAATGATCTAAAATTAAATTCGTTTTTGTTCGACAATTCGTTTGGCATATTCGCATTGCTGTCTGTGTGTGTGTGTGTACGTTTTATTCGCGCCTTTTACTTTTTTTTTCTATTTATTTATTTGTGTGTTTGGTTCGTATGATTGCTTATAAATGCAAATATTCGGATATATGTTAATGACCGTCGTCGATAGACCATTGTGTACCCAGACAGAAGCGTCAAACGCCTCTCAAATATCAAACAAACAACAACATTGTGTTTGCCAAAAATAGAAAGACGTAGCACGCAATCCGTCAAAGGAGCCGCATCGATTATTTTATCATTTTATCATTATTATGCCGTTTCCATTGCGTTTTACAACATTAGATTCAATGTAGTCATAGTCATAGTCATGAACTTAACCAATCGCGTTTGTAAGCAATTTTATGCATTTATCAATCAATTTGGAACAAATCGCTTTATTTTCCATCTGGTTTTAAAATTAACAGAAGAAGAAAAATTGAGGTCGAAATCGTTGATAAATTCTCAACATTGGATTTGGCAAACTGTCGATCAAATTAAAATTCATCCGTCAACAATTCGGTTAGATGGGAAAAACATATAAAAGACTCAAATATCATATGAATTCATTTGATACTTTCAAAGCCTAAATATTGACTTTAAAAAATAGTTGTTGTTAAAGATATATTTTGAAATAAGATACGAAGCCAAACTGAAGCAAAAAGGATGCAATTAATTGTTGACAATCAGCATTTTTTCCATCTTTTTCTTTTTTTCTTTAATGCGCCTTCCCACAAATGGACATAAAAGCTCTTCGTCTCAACGTCAATTTGTCATTTGCAAAAATTTAATAATGATTATTATTATTTATCGAATGGTGTAATATGTGAAGGATATGTATGCCGTTAGCATTGTTACAAATTGTTTCTGAAATATTCGTAAAATATTTTGGGGGTTTTTTTTTGTCTGTTCGTTCGGACTCTAAACGCCACCATATATTATGTGATGCGTGATGCTTTATACTTTATACTTCACATTTTTCGGTATATTTATATGTTTGCAACGTTCGATGCGTTCAAAAATGTCTCTCCGTCTATATACTGAATTGACGGGAGCAATATTATTTTACTTGAGACATGAAACCCATCCAATGGTTGCCATATTCAATATTCCGCCATATCCAGCCATATTCAGAGCCTTTGGCTCAAGCATTTAGTAACATAGCATAAGATAGTGCATATTGTCTTTGTATTGAAAGCATCGAGTATATTGAGGTTCGTTATGTTTATCCTATTTTTCGTCCGTTCGGTTATTTAATGTTCTCTTTTTTTTTCTTCATTTTATTCATTTATTCGCGACCGTCCTCGTGGTACTCTTGCCAAATGTTTGTACGTATTCGCATTGTCAGACTGCAGAATATTTTCGATATGCGATGTGTACTGTGTACGAACGCATGTCTCATGTAGAAAGACTTATAAGATTTGCAGTGTGTATGAGCAGGATAAAAATGGACAAAAGTGTGAAAGAAGTGTCCGTTCAAACAAAACAGAACGAATTATTTATTCGGCTTCGTTTATATAACAAAAAAAACACATTCACGTCACTCCAGCAAAGTTGCTTCGTCTCTCTTTGGTGTTTCCATTTTTATTCGTTTTTTTTTCTTTCTTTCTTTCAGTCGTATTTTATGAGTGCGTATTTTTTTCCTGTTCATACACATCAATATGTAGACAGACGTTGCATATATATATTTTTCGTTTCGATTTTGATCTATGTGAGCGCTGTACGCTTCACGATGTTTGAGTTCATTTGAATCGTCTATTCAATGCAAACATGAGCAACTTCTTGATATTAATCCGAACTGCATTGAATTGTTGTTTTATTAAATGACATTGTCTGATAGACTGGGGTTGAATGGGATTCTGTTTATGTTGTTACTTCTATCGGATTGATGGTAAGGCTTTATGCACGTTTAACTTCAACATTGTTGATGTCTTTAAGTTATTGTCTCGATTCTATATTGTCGATATGTCAATAATACTATAATTCTGTTGCTGATGCAAACCATTTATTTCAAATTGAAATACGTAGCGTACAATGCATCACACATTATTAAAAAACACATGCAAATTCAGTTCATACAAGGCGTTCGATTGCATAGGGTGAATTTGTAAACTATGTTTGGATGTTTAAATGAAAATGGAATGCGCAACCAATTGGATAGACAGAGAAAACTGTTAAAGATAAGTTATGCTTTAAATCGCAATACCAAAATGAAGAAATTACATTTAAAAATTAACCAAACCGTCTCGTTGCCAAGGAGCCGATACGCTCTACAATTAATACAAAATAACCGTACAATTAAATGAAAGAGAGAAATGAGAATAATGTCGCTGCGGCTTAGCTTCATAATCTATATGAGAGTATATATCTCTCGTTTCGTTTTCAATTTTAGGTGCTTATTCTTAATTTTATTGTTGTTTCTTCGTTTTCAAATGTTCAATTGAGCGTGTGCAATGATTTCAAATTTATCAATGCATATCAGACGGCTATTATCAAAGTATAAAAATATGTGATAATCAATACATCAATGCATTCGAAAACGATGAAACATCGCATATTAATTGAAACTACGAAATTTATTTATTTTTAATAAAATAAAAATTCTAATTATATTTTCGAGTGTCCTGACACAAAATTATTTTCAGCATTCCATAATTATGAATTGGATCAAACATTTAAATTTAACCGTCGTCATCCGAACCGGCCGAAACGAAGACAAAACAAAAAAAAAAAATTTATTAAATATATAATATATTCAATGACCTACCTATATTTTATATTGCTTATGACTGTGTGCTGCCCGAATTTGATTTCGTCAAATTGTAATGTCCTACGTATGGTTCCACTTATAATTTTGTGTTGTTCGATGTTGATCGATTCGACTGTGCTGCTGCTGCTGATGGTGTCGTCGTCGTCCTCGTTGTTGTTGTTGTTGTTGTTGAAATGGGTAATGTGCGATTGTTTTTAGTGGCGTGGTCAAATCTCTGAACTTTATATCACACATGCATAATACTTTGCTTTCTTCGTTGCTGATATTGTATAATACATATGCATGTAACGAATGCAGTTGCAAATATATGCCAAACGCTCTTCAAAAATCAACAAAAATAACTCTTCAATTCGAGCGATTGAAATGAACCGAGAGAAGAGAGAGAAAAAAAAACGAATGCGAATGGAGGCGAAATAAAGATCCAACCAAAAATTTAATATTATTGTGTGAATAAATGAACAATTTTCCACAGTCTCTGTATGAATGGTTTCCGTTTGTACTAGTTTCACTTTGCTGCAGTCATTAATTTTATGGAGCGCTTTTCAGCAAAATCAACAGACAAAAAATGTTTATAATTGTTTGAATGTGTGTGTGTGTGTGTGTTTGTGTGTATGTGATTGCGAATAGATGAGAACAGCACAGGAACATTAAAAAAGAACAACAACAAAATAAAAACAACAAATGAACAAAAGCTTTGGTGTTCTATGTGCTTTATCAAATGGTGATTCGAATGCAATTTTGTTCTTAATGGGACGGACTCATATATTTTGGTTTATTTCGTTTGATTTGTTTCTTCTTTTTTTGCTTCTTCTTCTTCTTTTTCTTCTTTCTCTTTTTTTTCACAATTTATAATAGATGTTCGATTATTATCAGTTTTATTTCTCCTTTTTGTCGTAAACTGAATTCATTTGATTGTGTTGTTTTCAAAATGAAAGTTCATCATTTTCCACACAAATGTTCTCTTATTCTTTTGAATTTTTCTTCTACTTTTTTTTTCAGTGTTCCGTCAATTATGTTCCGGTATTTATATTTTGACTTTGGAAATCTTTTCTATTTTGATTTCATTATTATTATTTTTATTATTATTATTATTATTTTAACAATTGTTTCGATCACATATAAAGTCACACAGGTTTCATTCACATTTATACAATTCCTCAGATTTCGTATGCTTTTTTCCGGCTGCTCACTTCTTTGCAACACTTTTTCCGCTTCTCATGCGGATTGAAGATTAACTTTTTCGTTTTGCACATTGAACACGTTGTTATCGCACAGATACTTTTTCGGTTTTATTTTTCCCTCAACACTATTTCGATTAGGTTGTTCGAATTTCGGACTCAAAAAGTTTTCGATTTCCGGTGTAAAAAAAAATTGTTTATTCCATATGTAAATGGGTAAACTGTAAATGGTGTTGGATTTGTTGTTTATATATATAATTTAAATGTCGTCTACATTTCAATGTTATTTTTGTTGATTATAACGACGATTCGATAGCGGTTTTGTTCATTTATAAATAATATATCGTGAACCCGTACGGTGTTCAAGATGAATGTAATATGTGGATGCAGTGATGCATTTAATTTGAGTGCATTCAATGAATTCAATATGGGCGCTTGGCTTCGTTTAGACGATTGTCTGCGTATTTGATGCCGCTGCCACTCTACTTATTTTACATTCAAAACTCAAACAAAAAAGAACTTATTCTTCCAAACAATTAAAAATAAAGAAGATCAAATGAAACAAATGAACGCTCAAAACCGAAAATCAATCAATTCAACTTAATGAAGATGAGCGAGAATAAAAAAAAAGGCAAATTAAACTATTTCATTTGAATCGAGCTCACTATTTTTCATAAACGACAATTCGCAATGTATCGTCATTTGTTTTGCACAATAAAGTTTATATTATTTTTTATTTTTATTTTTATTTTTTTTCACTTAATTCCTTTAACGATTCTCCTGCTCTAACCGTTGAAAAATTTGATTTAAACAAAAGAAAATTACAAAAAAAAAAGAATTAATATATTTGCTGGATGTCGATATTTTCTTTAATATTTTTAAAAAATAAATTGGTTTATAAATTGTTCGTTGTTTTCTTGGTGTTCCTGTTGCAGTTGTTGTTGTTCACTGTGTGTGTTTTCAATGGAAAAATTTGAATAAAATTCCAAAATAAATTTACTGCTGAAATTTTTTTTTTTTGTTTTAGTTATTATTA
>GL501517.1:8400548-8414117 GCA_000149185.1 Mayetiola destructor
ATATAGACGACGACTAACTANATATATATATATATATATATATATATATATATATATATACGGTCTTCATTTATTAAAATACACAGATGCGGTAGAATGCCAGTTGAAAGCTATATGCAAACACAGACACGCAAAATTATGTGATGTGCGATGTGCATGACAAAGAAAAACGAATCACTGATTCATTCTATCTTTGATTGTGTGTTTTGTGTTTTATATCACGATCTTACACTTGTATTTACGTTCATTTTAGACTATCGTCAAAAAAAGAATTTCTTTTTTGTTGTATGAGAACTTCGAAAAAGGCAACCCTATGCATCGCAGACCATAAATGCTAAGCAATCGAAATGTTCGTATTGTTGTTGTCGGTCGATTTATGTTTCATGTCTTGTTTCTTCTCTTCTTTGGAATTTTATTTTGCAATGGGTTTAGAATCCATTCTCATCATTTCGTACGGATTGTAATGGCCATGTCCTGAACAATTCATTTTCCACGATTTCAAATGGCGAATCATTTTGGTGAAAAACAATGGCCCATCTTATTAAGATAATAATCGTTTGCATTTATTTGTGGTCGTTGCGACAGAATGACAATGACAATCAATCTATGGGCCTTTTCAAGTAGTTTTCTTACGCTCGTATCGTTCACTACGGTCAATCAAATAAATTAAAATTTCCCTAATTTTTTGTCGCATCATGCTTACTTTTTGATGCGTCTAGAAAAATTCTGAAACAATAATCTGCTAACGAACAAACGACTGACATTCTTCACAGAAAATTAAATATATTTGTCTCAAATTTTTTATGATGTTGATTGAAAGCCGGGCTGGTCATATCGTACGAAACAGGTGGATGTCAATCGGTTTCTCAAATATTTGGTGAATATAATTGAATGTCAATCCCATGGTCTACCATGATAATATGTAATAAATGTGTTTAATTCAATCGATAAATAATAAATTATGTATAAATTCCGCATTATTGTACAGCAATAGTTGCAGTTTAGGTCTCTATTATTTCCTGTATTCAATGCATCCAATTGAAGATTACGAATTTTTATCCGAATTTAGATAAAAAAAAATAATAATTTTTTTTTAAATTGATGAAAACTTCCGATAGTTTACCATCGATATCGACTGCAATTCAAAATGAAAGCCACGATGAGGACATCAAAATCTAAAATAGCTTGAAAACCGGAAAAACATCTGATTGATTTTTGCTTCAAAGTCAATATGAATCCATTCAAAATCGGCTCTCAGCCAACTACTATTAGCCTATGGATCGTATTTGGTACGATTCAAATAATATGGAAAATGAGAAGAAAACATTCATGTCCATTTGTCATTTTTGCAGCTGATTCAATGTTATTAAGCATTGAAGATTGAGTATTTTATGTGAATGCGAATGACCAATGCGCAATGGAAATTAACACGATGAATTGCAACATTTTAATGTTAAGGAGAAATCTCATTTTCCACAAACTCTTTTTTTCTTTTCTTTTTTTTGATAAATGTATCGGATTCAGTTCAGTTCGGTTGATTTTGTGAATTTTCAATCGATTGTGATGAAATTGTGTGCAGCTTTATTAGCACATCAGATCAGTATTTGAGTTCCTTATGTGCATGTGCATACAAATGACAAAATGAAAGAAAGCAACAGCGGCCGAAAATAAAAACGCGAAAAAGTCATCTAATTTACTACCTTAATGAATTCAATATATGCAACAGGCAACAGCATCACTTTTATCACTTAATGTTCGCTCGGTTTTTTTCCCCAGAATATTTAATGTTCAATGGCATTCATTTTTATTAAGTGAAAATGAAAGGAAACGAGCATAGAAAAAAGAGCGTAAACACATTTCCAAAAACCAGATTCATCGAATCGAACGCACACAATGGAAAGACGGAAGGCTCGAACGAAACGAATATTTACAGAAAACCAATAAATTCTACAAAAAGTAAAGGGAATAAACCAAACATTCTTATTCCTGGTAATTTTTTGGTTTGACCGCCGCGTCTTCACAGTCAAATGGAATGGAGATGAAAAGTGGTATAGAAAAATAGCATGGTAAGTAGTCGTTTTGCATTGCATGTTAAAAGGGTTGATCAGCTTCCTTTTTTTTTTTCTCAAATTGGTTTTTTCCTCTCCATTAAATGTTGGTCATTGAATTGAACGAAACATTCTTAAAAATAGGTGGACATTTGCTTTTGTTTAAAAAAAAAACCAGTTATGCGACGGTCATTGAATGCAATTGTATCGATATTCTTCTATGTATTTTTCATTTTTGTATGTGAGGCATTCTGGCCATCGCCTGGCTGCATTATTTGGGGTTTAAATATTTGCGTCAGTGATGTTTTTTGCTTTTCGTATTCTTGGTTGTTTGGTGGCCGCTTCGGATACGAATTCAATGTAATGATGCGGTCATTTTTTTTTGTTTGTAAAATTATGCATAACGCATAAACTATTCATCCCTTTAAACTGAACTGGGTATTTAAACAACGAGCGATAATTCATCGAAATTTGTAGCGTCCATTTATGGCGAAATTGGCCTTAACAAGACAATAGTAAGCCAAGACGTGTTGACAAAAATCGCAACGTATTTTCACATGAAAATGAATTTATTCAAAATGGCATTTGTTGTTAGCTAAGAAGCGCTTTAGCAATGCCAAAAGCAAGGAGTTCAATTTTCTGTTTAATTCCTTTTTTCTTGTAATTTTGATCAGACTAGGACTAGAGCCTAAACTTGCTAAGCGAATAAGTTAGTTCTAAGGATATTATTGAAGTAAGCGATCATGAAAAAAAATATTTCTGCACGGCGTTCAGCGTTCGATTTATTCGGTTATTCATTGCTTCTTCTGTTCAGCTGTTGTTGTTGTGAGAGAGTTTTTTTTTGTCATTGCTTTCATTCAATTTGCAATAAATTATTTTCCATCATCCCTTCATCTCTATCATATTGAAGGAATTTCAACTTGGTTCACTCTGTTTGCCGGAACATAATCACATTTTAGGCCTTAGTACGAGTTTCTTTTTATTATTTGAATGGATGAACCAAGTCATACAGATTCGGACAACTTAAATATACTAGTCGTTTTGTTTTCATTTCTTTTTCCATTTGAACTTCTTGCATCTTTTTGTTTGATTGCTTTGGTCGGTCGCGTAATGTTCCTCTCATTCTTGTCATGCCAAATGCCAATGCATTCGAGCACAATGTGCAAATCACAATAATCTAGTCAAAAAATGTGAACGGGGAAAAATCGCTTAAATCAAAATATCCAGTTTTAATTCCCACAGATCACAGAATTGAAATCACAATGGGCATACAGAAGAGAAGAAAAAAAACCATCAACATCATCATCTTCTTCATCATCATTTTGGTGATCAAGCTGAAACGCATTGCAATATGTATATTTTAAATGAATTAAAAGATGGACAGAAGAAAAAAAAATTGGACTTTTTCATCCGTTCTTAACGTAACACTGGTAATAACCAGCAAGCCAAAGCATCATCTGTTATTTTTATTATTATTATTATTATTATTATTATTATTATTATTATTATTGTACACACATTATAAAGATGATATTACAGAAATTCAAAGGGATGTTGTTGTTTGATTTTGGGGTCTTCAACATTGAATGATGCATGGAAAATGTGAAATCGCCGGAAAGCATTTTGTTATTTTGGTTTTCAATTCTTGAATTTTGGAGAAAAAAAAATTTCGATATGGTTTTGATTCATTTTCGATTTTTTCATCATTTATCACTGCTAAGCGGAATAATTTCATGTTTCGCGTTTATTTTAGCTTCTTCTTTTTCTCCTTCTTTCGTCATTATAACTCTTATAACTACGGTACCTCATAATGCAAACAGAACAAAGAACCAAACAAATATGTCATCATCGAAGATTCACATACTTTCGTTTAAAAACCCTTTCAGACCATAGACATCGAAATAACTGAAATTTCCGTTAATTTTCACTTTTGCTCATCAATTCGTAGAATATTTAGCGTGAGATTGCTATATGCAAAATATTTTTCTTCATTATTATTCAAAGTTCAAAGAATATTTAGTCTTTAGTTCAACCAATTTGTGCATGTGAATATTTGCAAAGGAAGAAATGTTCGTTTATTCATAGTCTTTTGCTTCTATTGATGGACGGTCGCAAATTCTGTTCAATTAAAAAAAAAAAATAATAATAAAGTGTATTATAGTCAAGGTGATTCAAAACGATTACCCTCGTTGAATGTCTTTATTCGTTAGTCAACATATTATATGACGCCGTTTATTGTTTGGGGTACGATGAGCTTACCAACAGATTGCTGTTGCGTCTATACATTGTGAGTATCATTTTTTTTTTTTTTTCAAATTATGTTTTGATGCCGGAATAGCAAGTGGAAACGTTACAGTTTTAGAATTTCCATTCGAAAAAGCTGTGGGTAATGATTCCAGACCCTTAACCAGAAAATATAATAATATAGCGACTGGTTTTGTTTTTTTCCATTGGCATTATCTCGAAGCATAAGGTTATTTAAACATAAAAGGCGTTCGCGCACACACAAATATTTCATTCATTTCATTCTGGGCAATGTAACGAATGGAATTCGGTTCAGGTGAAAATTATGAAATCACCGGTAGACTGGTTTTGATAGAATGATTATCAATAGTTTTCTAATCATTTCAAACTGGTGATAAAAATTATTTAGCGACGAGACATGAAACATGAAGAGTCGCACATTTCCAATATTTTCCACATCATGCCATTTCCATCATGATTAGCACATTCACACATCAATGCTGCAATTAATATACACGGATCTTCTAATAATTCGTCTTTTCGCTTTCTCTGCGTTTCTCTCGAAACGTAGTGAATTCCTCAGATCAATATGTTATGCTAACCCAAATGCCTGACGTGGTTATTTTTGAATGTCAATGCTTCAAGTAAAAAGTTCAGATGCCTTGCAATGCAATGGCGAGAAATAATAAAAAAAAATTTTTTAATTGCAGCCGAAAGATTTAGAAAATCCACACAAAAGAAAAACAATTGAAAAAGAATGAACGCTTGAATTGGAAATTGGCGTTTGAAAAACGATTTTAAAACATTTGTGCATTGTTCCGTCATATAAGCTATAGCTCACAATTCCCATTAAAATTAAGTTTTATTTGATGGTAAGCTGCGTCGATCGACCGAATAACATATAAACGCATCTCATGTCTTGCATGGACAATTCGCATGCTAAAAAAACTCAACGGAACAAAAGTGCAACAATATGCTTTGTAATTATGCAATAAAATATAAAGAATAAAAGAAATCTAAACGAAATTATTTGATGCATTGGCAGTGCCACAATTTTCTCGACTAGCTCAAAATAAATTTAAAGACATATGTAAAGTCATGTATATGTCGAATATGAAACGAATCCGCATTTAGAAAAATAAAACAGAGAAATTTGACGGAAAATTCATCATATTACTTGAACTAAGGCGGGAAAAACCATTATATTAGTGGTATGCTTGAAACAATGCTTTTTTCATTCCCTGGACACCAAAAATATGGTTTAAAAAAATGCATACACACAGCTACACCGCTAATGATCAGATGTAAATTGAACCAAATAACATGAGCGCATGAATTATGTTCAACGAACTAATTCGTCGTCTACTCAAAGAATATATTGCATCAATTGCCGACATTTTGCCAATGTTATAGCATTGTATGAAAATACGCATACGAAACTTCCCACGTATGACTTGCAGTGGTGCACACAATTTATTATTTCAATTCCATCGTCCATCGAACTAACCCTTTCCCTTTATCCAATTTCAACATATAATGCATTAACGACACCATTAAATAGTGAAAAAAAAGGAAAAAGAAATGGAAGCCAAAGCAAATGGAAGCCGATCTTAAGAGTATTTCTGCACACAATGTAGTTTAATAATAATAATAATAAAAACATGTAAAGCCGTAATACCATGTGCTAGAGAATGCATTTCCAGTTTCAACGAATATTATTCAAAAAAATTCTTTCTTGTTTTTCGTTTTTCATTCTTTTTTTTATTGTTTTTGCGGTTTTTTTGCTATGAGTCTCCGTTTCCAAAATTTCCTACATTTCGATGAACTCTGAAAAAAATATCGTTCAATTTCTAAATAATAATGACTAGATTCGATCCAAAATTCCATCTTTACTAACCAACTTCCTGTGGATCGGTCGGATACATAATGTCCACTTCCTCCTCTTCTTTTTCTTCCTACTCGACTATTTTGGAAAAAAAAACCAAATTTTTCTATCAATAATCATAACGATTCAACTGACGTGAACAAATTTATCATTGATTAGGAACCTTCTCCTTCTTCTTCTTCTTTTTCTTCATCTTCTCCCCTTTTAAATAAATGCAGTTTATCGTTCGATCATCACAGAGTTACCGGTATTGCATTATATGTATTTAATCTGTCATTCTTTGTGCAGCTTTTGAATAGTGTGTATTCTTTTGTTTTCAATTGTGCGTATCAAATCAAAGAGAATGAAATAAAGAGCGAATATTAAAAAAAAAAATAAAATAAAAAAATCAAGCTAAACACGCACAATTTATGCATTTTCCTGTTGTATGCAGTTTACATTTTGTTTTTGAATTGCATCGTAACAGTTCAAATTATGCATTGCATATTATACTTGAGAGCATTGCATATTGCGCACCCGGTGTGGATGCTTTCAACCGCACAAAAACTTTACCAATACATAAGCCAATGCTAACGATAACGATCTTTTTTCGCTATTAAAATAAAAGAAAAAAAAATTAATATCGCACATTTTGACATCATCAAAATTGAAAGTGACAACGCTATGGGAATTTGTTCAATCCATTTGAGGAATAAAATGGAACTCATTCTGGAGCAATTTCTGATCGAGTTTTGTTTTTCTTCATTCTCTATTCACTCAATTGCTGGCTATTTGTAGTCGATCTGCGTTTCTATGTCGCATTTCAATATAATCTTGAACGTTTGTTGGCATCTCAAACAATTTCCCTAAACATTTTATTGGCATTCAATTCGACAATTTACAATTTTTATTGAATCAAATTATTGCTTTTACACGTTGACAACTTTTTCCCTGGTTTTTTTTAAGTTTTTTTTCTTAGTTTTTTCTTTTTTGAATCTGTATGCATTTCAAATTTGCATAAGAGTGCATCTATTGAATGCATTCAAGTTTAGCCATTATTTTAATTCAATCGCAATGCAAATGCAGCAATAATGAAAAAACACTCAAATACATACAGCCATACAAGCGGTAGTCGAGTTTGTAGAGGATTGTTGACCGAATATAAATAAAACTAACGAAATGAACGGAACTAGATAAATAATATTTGAACGAGATACCCGAAGCTTAGAACAGGATGGAAGATAAAAAAGATGAAATATGTATAAAACGGTGGACGACCAATAAATAATTCACATTAAAAATCAGTTTTATGAGAACGGAGACACATCTAAATATATTTGAGCACTCAAAAACATATAAATCTTGAATTAATAGCGCGTCCGTTGAAAATACGCTTAGAACTGGAATTTTAGGTTGAATGCACTTATTATGCGCACTATTAAAACGGACAAAAAGCCAACTGTTCAGAATAAATCATTGTAAAATAAATCACATTGAATGTACCAAATAGCTGCAATTTGTTGTTTATTCAGCAATTAATTTCAATTATCGAAAACATTTACTTTTCGCCATTATCCAGTGGCGAATTCAATGTTTTGATTATTATTATTTTTAGCCATAAGATTCAATTCATTGAAATTCGCAATGAATAGATATTCGCACGTTGCGATCTGTTTTTTTTTCTTTAATTTTAGATTTGTGACAGAAACGGCATATCTCTCCAGTTTTCAATCCAAAGTTTAAAATGCATTCCAACTTATGAGCGACAGAATTATTCGAAATTTATAGCCTTTTTAACTGAACATTCGGATGTTTCGAGTTTGTTGTGATTATCGGTGGTTTTGGCATCTGACCATCGATACAATGAAACAACGTATTTCGAGTAAATTAGGTCGGATGAATTTGAAATTGCCATATGATATATTTTGCGGATAGAACGTTTCCCACCAAATGTTCTCCAATAATATGGGCCAAAGCAATAAACAAGGCAAACGAAGAGATCAATTCAAAATTGTACACCTTGTTTTTTTGTATAAGATAAAATCAGTTCTCGCCATTTATAAACGGCAATGCATGCATCAAATTTGATTTTTTTTTTTGTTTCTTTCAGCCTTCTGTCTGAAATTTTTATTTTGTGTGTTTCGCTTGCGATTTTTGCTGTTCGTGTACCCAAAATAAAAATCCATTGAAAATGAAAGTATGTAATCGCAATGCGTAATTATTTCGTATTTGCTGTTTTTTTTCTTTCTTGTTCTTGCACAATTGCATTGAAATCCAGCATATGCATATGTTCGTCCACCCGTTGCATCATTCACATGCGAATTGAATTTTAATCGACATAAAAGAAGAATAACAGTTCAGCGAACAGGAATTGAGGATAAAGGACGTTCGTTCAGTTGTAGATTTTTTTTTAGTTGAGCCATTTATTGAGAGTGAAATGAATCGCTTTTTTGTGCATTTTAAAGCGATTTAACTTGATAAACTTAAAATTTACTGAAAATAAGGAAAACCAAAAAATATTCAGACAAAAGCCGACCATATGTAATAAGTCCACGTTTTTTAACTCTTTTATTTTCGTCCTATAACTCTGTCTCCTTTCGTATACATAATACAGGAAAGTCTCTATGAAGTGACCATTTATCATTTGTGAACCAATATACCAGCAACCAAAGTGGTATTTTTAGAGGAACTTTACTGTATGGACTCTTGGTGCCTCAGATGAATAAAACTTAAAACAAAATAAAACAAGAATATTCATTGCCTAAACATCGGCCCGCCATACGCACAGTAATTCCATCAAAATCACGTATGGAAGGCATATTGCATTTTGCATTCTCTCTTTTGTTTGCCGTTGCACTAAATCACATTTCTATGCATCAAAAGTGAAGAAGAAGAAAAACAAATGGAAAATAAATTAAATGTCGTAGAGAAATTATCAGAAATGACTGCTTTTATGCGTATAACAAACGGCAAACTACACATAGTTTAATTCTTGAAATTGCATTTTTATTTTCCCACACAATTGAAAATAATTGTTATTTTTTTTATCGTCTTTTATTCATTTCATTTTGAAAATTGAAAAAAAAAAAGGAAAAATGTATAAATAAGCGGTTAACATACACAATAATATTTGTGTGCACACCGGAATTGAGCGCAGATGCTAGACACCGGTTGAATCGTTAAATGTTTTCTGTCGCGGAAATCGATCTCTTTTGTTGTATAATCTACTTATTTTGCTGTTTCAGGAATGCTCGGTTTAGTTACGTTTATTTTTTTTAGTTTCAACATATTTTCCTGTGGATTTTTGTCTGTCTTCTCTCTTTTAAGTTTTTTTTTGCATTTTATTGCTGTTTTGTCCGTGATTCAGACATCGTTCACCTATTTATGTATTTTGGTTTTTTAGCAGTTGTTTGCTGCAGTTTAATTAGTGATTCGCAATTAAAATCGAAATAAATATGCCTCAATGCATTGATTATTATAATTTTAATTAACAGTCCATTCAAAATGTAGCTCTCATTTTTGGCAACTGTATGTACGAACTCATGCAAACTGCAAACTATCATAAAACATGAAATCATACAGACGAAAATGATTCGAAAAGCCTGATTGAATCTATAACAAAAATAAATGCAATGTTTTATCTGTTATTTGAAAGAGGCGCAGGAATACTAGCCCCTCGATTACTAAAAGCAACTGATGATCATAGTGATGATGATAATGATGAAAAAGAACAAGAAGAAAATGGAAAACATTCGATTCATGTAAAAAAAAAAAGACATAAAACATAATCAACAATGGACAAAGGATGAACAATTTTCTTACACGTTTTAAATGTGCTTTTTCAGTTCAAAGAATCGTGTTGATTTGCCTTTTGTGCGAATTACGAAAGGATATAAGGACAGTACTCCAAACTCCGTGCTCCGGTTCATTGACGATCCTCTTTTCACTTTTCAATCGAGATCGAGTTGAGTCGCCGGATCTCGTTGTAAAGGTTCATGTGCATTATATCCCCTCGTGCAATCTCTTCTGAACTCAGTTCACATTTTAAATATGTCTTTGTTTTGTGTGAGCTCTTTTATTTCACTTCATCTTCTCAATTCGTCGTGTTCTCTCGTAATAATAATGGATGTTAAGAAGCAAACGGAAAAAAAAATTACTGAACGAACCTCTGCAAATGCAAGCCAACGACAATATAAAGAGACCAAATAGAAAAAAATCCATTATGCATTCAAAAACAAACAAACGGGAATAAGAACTTGAATAATAACAACAACAACAAATCAAAAAAAAAAGCGCCTGTGTTTCAATGGACCGTCGACGCAATGATGAGCGCAATGATTACGTTCTTCATTGCGTTGACATCGATCGACAACATCATGATCATTGAAACATTTTAATTTATAGTTATTGGAGACGATTTTTCAAATGAGACACCATTTATATGTATCTGCAAGAGAATAAATGATGCGCGCAATTCAACAATAGAATAGTCGTTGAAAACCATGTGAACAAATTGCCAAATCCGTTGGTAGATATTCACACCAATAATAATTATTAAAATTACTTTTTTATTTTATTTTAACATCTTGAATATCAAGAGAAACGGACAGTAGTATACATTATGCATTACGTATATCTGTCAGTCCTATTACGAGTATTTATCGACAAAAAAAGAAAAAATCAATGACAAAACAAACGCATTGAAATTGCACATTTGTCTAGCCAGTGCGATGTGCATTTTATGAACCTATGGCGTCTAAAACCACTTGTTTTAGGTAAAAACTTTACGACCATAAACCATAATACATTGTGTTCATTGTTCAATGAAGAGCACCAGAAAACACAGGTAAAAATTAACTATGTTCCAATGGATTTGATACCAATAGCTATAACCTCATTAGCAAAAACCCTGAAATGTGACGGTTTACATTAGATTTGGGAACGTGCACATTTAACGATCATTTTATTTTCAAATAAATTACAGTAAAATTTTTATCCAATGAAGAAAACCAAGTCTTTGGAACATTTGACAATCTGACACATTCTCTGAATCATCATCATTGTGTGTTTGTTTGGATTTATTCTTTTTTTTTCTTATTTGTGATATGAAACGCGTATGTTGTTCGTATAAGTGTTGTGTTGTCCAAATTATACATGTAAAGCATACACACACTGGATCCAATAAAGCAAGAGGGACAGAGAGAATTAAAAAAAAATTAAAAAAAAAACACCGTGTATCACCGTCGTTGCCGACCGTTTTAATACACATGAAATTTTTTCGATTCGTTTTAATCATTTTGATACATACTTACTACAACGACTAACCAACCAATACATGTATTTTGAATTTTCGGCGTATATTAATATGCAATAATCCATCCAGACGGTTAAAATTAAAAAAAAAAAAAAAGAAACGAAAACGATGGGGAAAAGAAGAAGAAAAATATTAGTCACATACGGTCATATGTATTAGTCAAGCACGGCTTACATATGTTGCTTAATGTTAATATTTTCTATATTTCTGTATGGTGTTTTTTTTTTCTTCTCCTTTTCATCGTTTCGTTCATTAGTGTAACATTTTTATTATGATTGTTGTTGTTGTTCATTCGGTTGGCGTTCACATATCACATATACACTATACAGTTGAAATTGGTTCGCTTGGCATCGGTGTTCGTTGCTGGTTACTCGTTGCTGTGAATAATATCGAAAAGACAAACACAAAAGTCAAAACGTTAATCAACCGAACATGGTTGCCATGTTATAAAAGGGCGTTGTTTATAGTATTTGTGTTGTTTTTCGTTTTGGATTTTATCATTTTAGTTTTGTTATAGTTTATTTTTATTTTTATTTTTTAAATCTGTAAAATTTTGTTCAAAAAAATGAATCTAAACTTTTAGGTGTGATCTGTTCAAGTTAAACAAGATAAAACGAAAGAGTTCTTTGAAAATAGTGCATTAGGTGTGGAACACCAAACAATTGAATGATCTAATATTGTTACGATCGTAACAAAAAATTTTGATTAATACAATGGGTGTGACAGCGGTTATTTGGCGAAGCTATTTTGGCTTTGGCCTGTTGCTAGTTGTCAGCGTTTTGGCCCAATATGAATGGCAACCAAGGGATACATTCGATGAAATTCGAGTTAAAATGGATAAAGTTACGGCCGATAATTGTCAAATTCAACATTTGGGCGATTTATATATGCCCGATGATGCTGTATCGCATTTGATTGATATTAAAGAGATCAACATAAATCCAGTGTTTCCAAATCGAACAGCCCTATTACATTTACACAATATGGCATTAAGTCGATCATTTTTCTGGAGCTATATACTACAGAGTCGTTTTATTCGGCCAGCTATTAATGATACATATGATCCGGGCATGATGTACTATTTCCTTTCAACTGTTGCTGATGTATCAGCAAATCCATTTATAAATGCATCGGCTGTTTATTTTTCACCAAACAGTTCATATACATCATCGTATCGTGGTTTTTTCAATAAAACATTTCCACGTTTTGCACCGCGTACATTTCGAATGGACGATTTTAATGATCCAATTCATTTACAAAAAATTTCAACAATGAATACATTTGATGTTCGTGATTTGGGTGCCATTCCATCCGATTCACTGTCCAAAGATTATACAACCGATTTTTACAAAATAAATGAATGGTATCGCATGTGGTTACCAGATGATGTTGAAAATCGACATGATACAAAAACTACATACCAAGTTGAAATTCGTTATGCAAATAATACGAATGAAACGTTCACATTTCATGGTCCACGTGGTGCTGATGAAAATCCCGGACCAGTTAAATTTACACGGCCCTATTTCGATTGTGGAAGATCGAATAAATGGCTTGTGGCGGCTGTTGTTCCCATTGCTGATATCTATCCACGTCATACACAATTCCGGCACATTGAATATCCAAAGTATGTTTTATTTCATTATATTTTGCTAGCATTTTTCAAACGTTGCGATTCAAAACACATTATTTACACTAATTGCATTGGGTTTATTTTATAGATATACAGCCGTTTCTGTTTTAGAGATGGATTACGAACGTATCGATATAAATCAATGTCCAAAGGGTTCCGGTAATATTGGACCAAATAAGTTTGCCGATACAGCGCGATGCAAAAAAGAAACAACCGAATGTGAACCGATACATGGCTGGGGACTAAGACGTGGTGGTTATCAGTGTAGATGTAAGCCTGGTTATCGACTACCAAGCCATGTGCGGAGGCCATTCTTGGGTGAAATTGTTGAGAGGGCCTCAGCCGAACAATACTACAATGGTTTCGATTGCCAGAAAATTGGATGTAAGCACAAGATCTTGGGAATATTTTTAAAATTCAAGAACATTTTACCAGATTCATCGTTAATTAACTCTCTCTCTCTCTC
>GL501517.1:8414513-8460768 GCA_000149185.1 Mayetiola destructor
TTTTCTCCCTTCCAAAACAGGGGTACAGAAGGTTCCAATCGATTGGGAAAGAGCTCCGTATCACATCCGAGAAAAATATTTAGACATGCATTATGAATATCGAAACATAACCAAGGGAGCCGCAGCATTACATCAAACAAAAATTAATGTCGATTCGGCTGTTAATTTCATTAACAGCGTTAATCCATCATCATGCCGTAATTTTCATCCACAAGATTTGGTTTTACATGGTGACGTAAGCTATGGATCACGTGAATTTTTTGAAAATGAAGCCAAAATGGCATTGCGTTTGGCAAATTTTATAAGTGCATTTTTACAAATATCCGATCCAAATGAAGTGTACTCTGGTAAACGTGTTGCCGATCGTCCATTAACTGAAGATCAAATGATCGGTGAAACATTGGCATTAATTATGGGCAATACTCGAATTTGGTCGGCTGGTGTGTATTGGGAACGAAACAAATTCACAAATCGTACATATTTTGCACCATTTGCCTACAAAGAAGAGCTAAATGTTCGTAAATTCAAAGTCGAAGATATGGCTCGTTTAAATAAATCCAAAGAAATTTATACGGAAAAACCGTGGTATCGATTTTTGAGACAACGTTGGTCAACAAACTTTGATTCATTACAAAAGCATTACATGAAAATTAAAATTCGACACAACGAAACTGGTGAATTCAATATGAAATACGAGCATTATCCAAATTTTTATCGAGCCGGTGACTTAGAATCGGGTCATTGGACAACGCCGATTTTTGATTGTCATGGATACGTTAAAAAATGGCTCATCACATATGCGGCACCATTTTTTGGTTGGGATAGTCTTAAAGTGAATTTAGAATTCAAGTGAGTTCAGATCATTGTTTTGGTTGAATTGAATGCCGTTTATTTATTGTTATTTGTGTATTTACAATTATAGAGGTGTGGTTGCTGTTTCAATGGACATGTTACAAATGGATATAAATCAATGTGACGATGACTTTTTCATTCCGAATGCTTTTAAAGGAACTCATAAATGTGATAGGAAAACATCATATGTAAGCAAACACTATTCTATTCAAATCGACATCTAGATCAATCCACTTCAATTAAAATGACCGCTATATTTTTTTTTCCTTTTCTTACAAAGTGCGTTCCGATTTTGGGCCGTTTATTCACCACCGGTGGATACAAATGTGAATGCTTACAGGGATATGAATATCCATTTGAAGATCTGATTACATACTATGATGGGCAATTAGTCGAAGCTGAATTCGAAAATCTTGTGAACGATGAAAAAACACGATTTGATCTATATCAATGTCGATTGGCCGGAGCTGCAGGCCTACATGCCACACTAATTTTAGTTGTTGTCAGTGCATTAATTTACATATTTTCAATAAGTTCAAACATTAATCGCCGAAATTAAGTTAATTTTTTGTTAAAAAAAAAAATCACCAACAAAAGCAATTAAAGCAATTCATTCCGTCCTATATATATATTTAGCTAAATAGAAAGAGACAAAGATATATAGAAACAGCTCAAAATGAACAACGGTATTTTAGAATATATATTTTTTATTTTTTTTTTTTTTTCAAACCATTCGGCTTTAACATTTTCCATTTAATATTCGTTCAATCAATTTTGGAATGAATCACAGATTATTTTATTTGATTTACACGAAGTCATATTGCATTTAAGTCAATCGTACAAAAAAAAAGATTTAACGTCGAAATACTGAAATGAGCAAAATGGAATTATAAATTTTATATTTTAAGTGATTATCCCGAATTTGTAGTGGAATATGCTTGTAGGACAGGTGACGCAAATGAAATTGTTCCGATTTTTGACTATATATTTCGTTTGAATCTCCGATGTTTTAATTTTTTTATCATTCTACGATTTCCATCTCTTCGTCTTTTTCTGGGGAATATGTTACAGCAAGCGTTGTGTTCGCCATTTTGACGACATAATTGACCATTAAATATGTGTGCATGTATTATAATATTGAACTTATTTAATTTCGAAGAAATTGCCATTTCGTCATATTTTGTATGAAATAGCCTTGCATTGAGTATTAGCCGTGTATTAAATGATAATAGTCACCATAAAATAATGATAAAATGACAATTTATTCAAAAACATTCCGTCCAAAAGATTCGATTATTTTTGTATAAATAAGAAGACAATTAAAAATGAAAAAAAAAAATAGAAAATAAAAATAATTATCAATGCAGTTTTGACATTGGCCTCCATCTTCCATTGTTCGGTATGATTTTTATCAGAGACTTTATCTCATATCTGTGTCTGATATGAGTTCGTTCGAAGAAATAAATTTCATAAATTTTCTTTTTTAACTTAAATCCATTTTATATTTATTTCGTTTAAAACAAAAACAAAAACATTTCGAACTAAACTAAAGAGATTTTCAATTTAAAAAATTTTTTTTTAGATTTCTCGGATTGATAAAACATATTCGGAATTCGATTCGTTTGAATAAATTCATTAATTGATTTAATAAATACAAATAGATCAATTTGTAGTTCATTCACATTCAATATAAATAATTTGTGACTTTTGATAATTATTATTGTTTTGGCTGTTCCTTTTTTTTGTCAGTTAATAAATTGTACTTCAAAAAGCGAACGCCTTGTATGCTCTGCGCCGTAAAATTAGTTGCATGGCATGCAAACAGTAACATGTTTCGTGGTTGAACTTTCCATGCGAATCTCATAAATACCGCTGAGTACAATGTTAAAGCTGAAAATTTAAGCAAAAGCATTATCAAGTCAGTCGAAATTCAAATAAAACGAATTTCATTTCAATTTACCAAATGTCATTTTGCCACTAATAATTTCCGGATTTTTTCGAATGTCAGCTAGCGCAGCGATCGGAATGCCCCAATTTGCAATTGGTCCCCAGAAATGTGTACTAAAATTATTTGAAAAATGAAAAAAATGTTAATTTGAATACATAGCGGTCATCCAATAAAATTTACAAATTCAAATTTGCAACTTATGTAATAGTTTAGAAATAACGACAACTGAAAATTGATTCAACATTGCATTCACCTCATTAAATAATCACGAAATTCTTTGCTTTTCAAATTGTTAAACAATTTCGAAGCCAGGCCTTGAGCGGCCTTTGGTGCTTGTTGTGCCATTTTTATCTATTAGTTATCTATTTTATGGATTTTGTGAATGAAAAAAAAACACCAAATTCAAACTTTTGAACAAAAAATAGAAAAGAATGTTAATTATTTTTTATTTGAATTGTTTTTTTGAGTAAATGATGTGCGAATAATACTCGATTGACTTCTGACAACGTTCGCACATATGACAAATGTCATGCCGAACCATTCAAAGGCACTCATAGAGGTTATGTCATTTCGAATACATTTGACATTACAGCCCGTTATGCATGAAACATTGATAAGATTACGAATTACGATGCTGTGATGTATGATCATCTTTTAGCCGACAAAGATTTTTTCTTCTTTCTGTTTTTATTTTCACAATTCGCAATACTGATCGTTGTTGGCCAATTTGCTCGCGTTTATGAATGTTATGTAAAAACAAAAACTAAAAATTTCGAACGCATGTAAACACTCTTATCAATGTGTATATTATATGTGTGTAAAGGTGAATGGCATGAGAGCTGTGTTTAGTATTCAATTGCAAACTAAACACAAATCGAACGAAAAAAAATGGATAAAATAAAGAGAATTTTGAGTTGGTGCCATACTGTTTGGCATATATGTCGCATCGGATGTACGAAAAAGCATAAAATAGTTGAATGAAATAGCATTGAAGTAATCGAAAACAAAAATGGACTTTCGGAAGTTATGAAGCAAATAAAAGAAGGATAGAGAAATAATTGATACCAGGCCAAAACCAACAGCCAACATGAAGAGTACAAAAAACCGAATAAAAGGCAGAAAAAAACGGTGACAGCACACTAAGTGTTGGTTGGAAACGTTGATTCTGCGCAATCAAATCGGAGCGCATTTTCCATCTTCCCGTTTTTTTTTTTTTTTAGTCACGCTCAATTTCGAACGATTTGTTATCAATGTCTTGCGATGTGAATAAATTCAACAGTGACTTAGTCTAACTCTGTTCTTTTTTCGTTCGTCGAAATGGTGAATTTCAATTGTTGGCTGTCCGTGGTCTGAATTTTATTTTTCTTCACGAATTGTAAGCACTTTATCTTGAAATTCTTAATAGTGATTTGCCATTAGAAAAAACATGCAAATTCTAATTCTAATTTAAATCATTGCGATAATCAATCAAATCCGGATGTGAATTGAGGTGTTTTGTGTTTTGGGCTCAGGAAAACTGAAAAGCGATGTGACAATATAAAAAGTATTTGATATTTTGTGAATGAAATGCGTAATAGTATATTAAATTGATACAGTTAATGAGAATTTGTAAGCCGCATTTCAAATGAATCGAATATCCGAAGAAAGTTTGTTGAAGTCTTCAAATGTATTGGAGTTGTTATGAAAATCAAAAAATAGAAAAAGACGAATTATTATTATTTGATGGACTGTCTATGGTATGTGACATGTGGGAAAATGGTGGAAGGACCATCACAATCAAAATTGAACTTGGAAATCCAAATACAAATTACATTTCACATTGATATGATTGTATAACAAATAACGAAATTGTAGCCATGAATGGTCCGTCAAACGATACAAACAACGAACAATAATTATTATAATTTACTCCCTTTCCTATTTCGTCCTCTGCAACAGAAATAAAACTTGTTGTGCCTGCCCAGAATACCTTTCATCTAATCGATATATGAACTTAACTTGCACAGATGTTTTAATGTTATTCTAACGTTCGGTTGGCTCTCGGTTCTAAAAGTTTTTCAAACAACACACAAACACACACACATGCGATAATTCATTTCACATATTTTTGGAATTGAAGCCGATTTGGTGATATTAACGATTTATCGAGGAAACATTGTCGCATTTGATTATTTATTATTATATTCAACATGTTTCATACGTTTATTTCCAACATAATTGCTTTATTGCCAGTTGCCATATTTAAACCCTTAATTACCATTCTTAACGCATAGCAAAGAACGTCATGCAAAAACTATGGCTATTGAGCGTTGAGAATGAATATTTTTAAATAAATATCAATTCACGCATGAATAGGAAAAATTACTGGATATACGCAAATGGATTCACGGTTCATGCAATAGAACTTTAAATTATATGGATATGACCTGTGATTTAATTCATATTGTTATTCTTTTATTTTGTTTTGTGTGCAGTTTTACTTTTGAAATGGACGAAAAATGTGCTTTTTTGGCAACATGATCCGAATCATAGAACAAAAAAATACCAAAATATTCCAACGATAATAATAATTTGTACGTGAATCAAAATCGAATCGAAATTTCGGTATTTCATTAGTCAATCGAATAGAAATCGATTGAAAATGACTAGAGATAATGAGATACCAGCTATTTTTAATCCTCGCCGTGTTCGAGCACCATCAGTTGTTGTAACCACTGATGAATCATTGAATGGATCATGTACCGATGGAACTTTCACAAATATGATTCATTCAAGCAATCCACAAATCAATCAATTGGATACAGTTAGCTTATCAAATGAACGAATTCCAGACGGATCACAGGAAGCAACGAATTTAATTCAACCAACAACAGCCAATACAAATACGGTAAATAAAAACTGTTTATTCAACCAGGTTTTGTATGACATGTGATGCTATCTATTGGTTACATGATAAATATCAAAGGTTTTCAACGAAAATCTTTGGAAAGGTTACGACGACAAATATCCAAACCTTCATTAATTATTTGAAACGAAAATTAAATGAAGCAAAGACTCCAATTTCATCAATTTATTCAATATTATATTTGCCATTCATTGCTAAAAAAAAAAATGAGCATTGCGTCGGTCGAACAATAGATGGCGTTTGAATACAAAAATATAATTCGCATATACGAAATACATTGGACGAAACCTGGTTGTATTTATCAAATGTTCATTTTTATGGAATAAAAAAGAAGTAAAATCAAAAAATATTTTATGACAGGAGCAATGTGTCACTGTGGTTTCACCGACAACATCGATATCAAATGTGATAGCAACACCTAGTGCTCAAACGGTGATAACCAGCGCTTCAGCATCTGTTGTTGCAACAACGACAACAACAACAACAACAACAGCTACAGCTACAGCTTTAACGAAACTGGATACAACGTTAGTTAATTATTTCTTTGAGCTTCGCCACTCGAACTTTAAAGAAATGGTCATTTGTTTTAATTCACAGCATGCCACCGCTAGCGGCTGTCAATGACTTGAATCCCACTAAATTAGCAAAATGTAAAGAATCGTGTTGCTCAGAACAGGCTCAAAAAGTATAAGCTCATCGTTTCCATATCAAATGCCAAATGACAGAATTCAATTTTCACATTTTCCCATTTTCTTTCTCTCTTCAAAATTCAGATGTATTTCGGTGTTTGTGTAACCATTTTGGTGACGGCCAGTTGGGTTGGTGCAACGCATTGCATCAAATTTTTGTACATGTACCCAAATGGATCCGGAAAATCATCACAATCATCATTGATGATCTCAAAAAATGAAAATTACTTTTACAGCGATAATTTTTTTGAAAATGATACAAACGAAATATTTCAACCAATTCATATACCAGCCATCATACCAAAACATCCACCAGCCTCAATACCATCAACAATAAGTGTTAAACAAAATTCGGCTTTTGCTGCACCATTTTTTGCCGCATGGTTTTGTACGAATTTTGTGCTGTTATTTTATCCAATATATTTGATTGGTCGTTTGATGACCAGCAATTGTAATGAAAGTCCCGGTGAAACATTGGGCATTATATTACGTGGATTACGTGATCGTGGGTTTACCATTGGACGTTTACTAAATCGTTGCACTGTTTTTTGTCTACTTTGGTTGTTAACAACTTATCTGTATATTTTATCGTTAAAAGATTTATTTTCAACGGATGCGATGGCATTGTTTGCAACAAATGTTGCCAGTGCATATTTATTGTCATGGGTGATTTTGCATGAACAATTTGTTGGCGTTCGTGTAAGTAACCTCTAATTTCTGAATAAATAATCCTGACCACTGACAATACCAACAATTTAATACTCGATTTTTCAAACATAATTCATTCTTTTTCAGATTGTCGCTGTTATTTTGGTAAATAAAAATATTTGTTTTTTTTTTTGATTTCGTTTCATGAAACAACTGTCAATTGTATGCTTTTCTCGTATCTTTCAGTGTGATACCGGAATTGCGTTATTGGCTTATATGGATGGAATCCAAGGGAGCCCGACACTCGGCGGTGTAGTTTTGGCTACAATATCCGGTGCTGCCTACGCAGTCTTTAAAGTATGTGAAACGCTTGCGCTTCTTTTTTCTTTGTTATGACCACAGTTCAATTGATATTTGCGTGCGTATTCTTTTTCTGCTCTCTATTTTTTTTTTCGCCAAACATAAGGTGATGTTTCGTAAAGTAATTGGCGATCCTCCGGTGCCAATAATTGCTTTCACATTTACAATAATAGGATTAATCAATTTAACACTATGTTGGCCAATAACCTTAGGGCTTTACGTGAGCGGAGCTGAAATGATGCCATTGGAAAGTTTGTCATGGATCGATTTATTGATCGCAAGCCTTCTATGGCTAAGTAAGTGACCAATTAAAAGCCAATTTGATTGCGTGCGTGTGTGAGACTTTATGCTTGGCTGCTAACAAATTATTCATTTTTTTAATGAAAAAAAAATAAAAAATAATAATAAATTCATTTTATTTATTTTTTTTGTTCATTCATATTTCCGTTGCCAGTGTTTCATGTACTAACACAATTCAGCTCAACAATAACCTACAGCATGTTCGTCACATTGGGATTGATCACAAGTGTACCTGTATCAGCTGGTATGTTGGTTTTTCGCCATATGCTGTAATGTGCATTTTATTGCTCAATTATTTATTATTATTATTATTATTGTGATCTCCATTTCTCTTTTGAATTTTCATTTTGACGCCGTTCCCCTTGTGCGATACACCAACCACCGCAATTATTAAGCTCTTGACATCGTTATAAATGAAGCGAATTTTGCCGGTATGAAATTGGCTGGCGTGATACTAATTGCGATTGGATTTTTCTTAGTCATGTTCCCAAATAATTGGCCCGACTATATAACACGTCTGCTCAGGTATATTTTCATTTGATCTCTCATTTTTATCACAAAATATATTTTGTTTTTTTTTTTGGTTTTGAGAATTTTAAGTGATTTCATTTAACATTGTCGTCGATATTATACTACATGTTTTACAGCATTTACACATGCACATGATACCCTTCCAAAATTGTTAGTCCAAACACGTTAATAATATAATATATAACGTTAATAATATATATATTTTTATTGTTTTCTAGAAAAAAGTTCAAGAAAACACAAAAGAACGCTCGTTGTTCGTTCTGAATTCCATTTTTGTATTCGTCCTCGGATATTTTTCATGAAGTCTCTTAAGCTCTCGTTCCGAATGGCATTTCAATGGAACTGACTTGTCGAACTCAAAATCACTTGTCCCTTTTTTGGTATTTATATTCGATGAAAAAAGTAATCAACTGAGTGTATCAGTATCAATTGTTGTTGTTCGATAACCCATTACAGATGTCACTCATGATGAAAACTGGAATTCGAGCTACGTTTTAATTCCAAGCTAAATTTCTCATTTAGCTGCATATTATTTGTATATGTGCGTGTGTATTGTGTGAACTAGACTCATTCGTAGCATGTGAGTCAATCAATCCAAAAAAAAAAAAAATAGATGAGCAACGTTTTATAACAAACAAACTGTGCTGTCCGCACAGTATTCTGTATTGTTAAATTCTTTATTTTTTTTGTTTTCTAAAACCAATATTTTTTACTTATGATTTCCATATGTTTAACTCTACATTAAAATTTTTGTTTTTTTTTTGAATTTTCCGAAAGTATTTCTCGACCACTATCAACTGGACCTTTCAAGGAATCGATCAATAACTATATTGCAAAAATTTGATTGGCAAATTGATCGACTGTTTGAAAGAATAGCTTAGAGACTTCTAGCAACCATTTTGTTCAAAAATTCCCTCTTTTTTTTCGTATACAAACTAATGTTTATAATATATTTTCACCTAAAAACTCAATTATGGTTTAGGATCATGTACGGCAATTTCCGCTGCAAAAAATGTTTTAGATCAAAACATTTTTTTTTTCTCGACGGCTGATGGCTAGTGAATTCCGAATTCCAAAACAATGCAACATTCATTTCCAAATCGAAATTGATTTATTAAATTAAACAAAATACACCATCAAAAACAACAAAATTTCAAAATTATTTTGTCAAAATTCTTTCACAGAAAAACTGTTCGTGCATTCCTCCGTTATCAGTGTTGTTGTGAATTTGACGAAATCGATTACATTCATTCGGTAGGAGAAATAAAATTTCTGAAAAAAAAAACACACACTCAAAGTTTAAAATAATTATATTTAATTTAAGAAAACTGATAAGCGGACATACCCAGCCAAACATACATAATCTTTAAGTTTATCGAAAAAAAATAATAATAATAATTGAATCACCAATACCATTTAATTTCTACTTCGACAGCAATCACAAATTCAATGTAGTCGTTTGCATCCCAAGTGAATTTCGTCAATTTTGGAAAAAAAAAGAAGAAAAAATTAATTTTTTCAATTCATTTTAATGTTGAGCGATTCATTTGGGATCCATTCATTTTGTTGTCCCGTGTATATATAACTATAACACTTTCTTTCGCTATTTCTATCTGCATTACACTATCCTTCCTCTTGTCTTTCTCTGACAATCTATCTGTGTCTCTTTTTAACTCATTAGGAATATTCAATATCATTTTAATCATAAAAGTTCATTTATTGAGCAAATGTATTCGTTCAGGTAATCGCCTCATCACATCAAAATTAAATTCCTAATCACTGAAATAATTATAATGAAAATATTTCAATCAGGCATTCAAATTCAATCCGATCACCTTACACATTCAAGCGAACACCAAATTGTTGCACAAAATTTTAAGTTTTTGTTCTCACCATTTTGTTAGTTGCCTTTTTGAATAATCTATCAATTATTCCATCCGTCTCATTATCCTTTTGAACTGCCTATGAGTAAATTATTCTATTTTTGCAATTCTTAACTTCTAATCAATAACACAAAAATTACTAAAATCCACAGACGGCAATGAATTAAGTCTTATAATTGAGATCTTTTTCTGTAAATATTTTTTGATTTTATTTGTTGTTATCTTCATATCTTCCATTTTCGTTTTCTGTGTTTTCCTGGATATCATTTCCCTTTGTTCATATCAAAACTCACGGCCAAACATATTCAATAGAATATTGATGTATTCAACACCGAAAACAATCACATCAATTTTGAGTGCAAATTTTTCTAATTCTTCTCATTTTATTTGCTACACCACATTTTTTTTCTTTTGTCTTTCCATTCTTTCTCACAGAAATATCATCTTGCTGGGGCACAACGCGAGGTAAGTGATATTCACAGTGATTGCTATTGAATATATTACACATTGCTACACATTTCAAAAATGTTTGCACCCATGGAATAGTCTGCATGGGCGTGAAAGTCGGGGTCCACACGAGTACCACATTGTGTCCATCCATTTTCATAATCAGCAAAAACAGTTTTTATGTGCTAAAAATTCGTTTTTGTCAGTTTTCCTTTTCAATGAAAATTAATGCCAATCGTTTTTCTTTTTTTTCAATTTTACATCGATTGCACCACATTGCACAATCAATATTTGACATTTGGCAGTCAATACTTTGTCAAATGGGTGCAAACATTATTGAAATTTGTAGCAGTGTGTTATACACAAATATAATATTATTTTATTAAGTTTGTTAGTTTATCTCTGATAATTGCAAACAATTTCGCTCGATTGCAATGAAAATAAATCCTTTCAATTCGTTTGCAAACCAGCAAAATTTTGTTGAAAAATTTCGGGCAATCGTCAAATTGTTTAGATTTCGGTAAACATGGGTGTGTTTGGTTTTTTTCTTTCTATTTCTCTCTCGTTTATTTCATTTGATATGTTGTTATTATAAATCTTGGTGTCTAAAGCTGATTTCGAATGAGTAGTTCAGAAATGACATAAATTTTATTTGAGTTTTGGCCCATTTATAATAATGATGATGATTCAAACAATGCTCATGCCAAGTTTCTCCTTTACGGTTTTAGAAAGATTGTTTTCTCACTAATGAATAATAATTCTTTACTATTGACCATAATTGTCAAATTGAAAACTGTAAATTGAGGTAGATATTGTTTTTGAACCATTGAAAATTTTTCAATACCTTTTTGCCATGCACCAACCACAGCTTTCAGCACATCTAAATGAATTGACATCATCTATTAGTTATAAACTAAAAGAAAAATCTAATTCATTCATTCAAACGAATTTCCTTCTTCACTAACTTCTCTCTATCTTTTCTTCTTCTTCTTCTTCTTCTTCTTCTTCTTCATCACCATCTTTATCTTCTCATCTCCTATCTGCTCTATCTGTTTTGCTAAATTTCCCAACCGAAAAAAAAACCGTTCCAAAAAAAAATAAACGTTTCAATCGCAAATTGAATTTTTTTCCGGAAGGCATAAGAACGTTTTCAAAGGTAAGCGATCGTTTTGCCTTTTCATCAATTCATATTTTCCGTTCGTTTGCTTGCAAGCAACAAAAAACCGACGACCAATTAATAAATTAAATCAATTGGAAGTTAATAATTCCTCGAAGAAAAAAATTTATGACAATTTTTTTTTTTCATCAAAAAAATGAACATTTCCTGCGTTAATTTTTTGTCGCTGTTTAAATTAATTTAAATAAAATAAAATTGATGCTTCTGCTTGCATAATTCCCACATGTCAATTTTTGACAATTCTGCATTAACAAGACATGACCGATACGAAATAATGAATGCTTCACCCACCGAATTCGAAATCGACCGGACCAAATATATAATTTTTGTTTTTAATTTAATCAAAGAGCCGCAAATTAAAGTTTTAAACATGAGACTTTTTTTTATGTTGATTCAACTAATTTTCAATTTTATTTTTTCGAATCATCAATTTACCAATTGATACAGCCGACCAACATTTTGTAGACGACATAATATTGGTGTAGCATCGCCAGCTGTTTATATGCGATAGACATCGTCTTGTTCTACTTTCATTGAAGCACTAACATAATTTGACCAAAATTGATCAAACTGAAAAAAAAAACAAAACAAAACAATACAAATGGATCGCATTCGATCCATGGAATGCGTTTGCGGCATTTATATGAATTGCCTTTTTATATAAAATAAAACTAAAATGGAAATTGAAATGCAAATACTTTCAAATCTGTCCACACAAACCTTTCTACACATCATCACCAAAAAAAATAATAATATTTATTTACCGTTCATTCCACAAACATTTACAATATATACAAATTCTATGTAGGTAAGTTTGGTGAACATAAAATTTGCTGCAATTCTAAAATTCTGTTTTCTATTTTAGATTCGTTGTTGTGTAGTTTTCATTTTAAATACTTACTCACCAGTGCACGAACAAATTGTTTTTTTTTTAAACTTTTTATTTTACCTTTTTGTTTGAATTGCTTCATCAGGACTCAACTTTTTCAACTGATTTTCGATGTGATTTTATGCTTGCACTTCAATTAAGAATTTAGACATTAGATTATTTAATAATTTCATAGTTTGATGAATAGGGAATAAAGAAATATTTTCCAAATCATAATTGAAAAGAAAAAACAAACAAAATTAAAAAAAAAAAAAATAATAATAAAAATAAACGAATTAATAAGTGTGGGTAATATGTATAGTACAGTAAAGTCTCTCTAGAAGGACCATTTATTATTTGTGAACCAATATGCCAGCAATCAAAGTGGTCCCTTTAAAGGAACTTTACTGTATATTGATATCATATTGTGTCCGCATGTCATCAAATCCTATTTTGATAATACTTTCCGGTCAGTAAATCTCTAAAATATCCATTCGAATTTCACTCATGATTCCATCTCATTCAGTAAATGTGGCAATTAAATGGCAATTTTCAATTTTCTCATGTTTTAACAAATTTAATTCTGAAAATGAAAAATTAGATGGCGGAAAGGTCTTCGAAGCGGTTATCCTTCATCGCAACAAATAATGCCCATCGATTATCGGACGGGATACATCCATTCGCATCTTCGTTCGCCCTCCGGCCGTGTGAGATGACTGAATCATCATCTCAAAATACTTTTGCATTCGACCATCCAAGCAGTTTACAGTAAGATGCCCAATACCAATTTTGATCAATCATTGTTTATAATATAATTTTATATTACAATCGCCTAGTATACCGACATTGAATCGCCAACAAACATTAAATACAACTGTTTCAATAAATGATGATGAATTTGTTATCGCACCGGCACGCCGTCATCGTGGCAATTCTGTATTTGAGGAAAGTCTTCTAAATGCCGGCAATTACCTGAAAAGGAAATTTTCATATGGCTCAAGCGATTGAATGAAATGATGCAAATCATTCAAAATCATTCGTTGATCAGCACAGATAGTTTTATTTGTCATTCGGAGCATTTTGGCCTAAACAAATCATTTGACACTTTATTTCACTGAATATTTGTTGAATACGATTAATTTTTTTCTAATGCACAATTCACATATTCAGAGAATTTTATCGTTTTAGGCCTAGAACATTAAATTCACATTTTTTTTATTTGAAAAAAAAAAACAGGAGGAAAGGAATTCAAATACGTAACACTGATCGATCGGAGCTTTGTAAATGATTTGTATTTTTTTTTTTTTTTTTACATATTCGGTCAATAGAAAAAGGTATACCTGGTTTATAAACCACCATTGACTCGAATAAACCCAATTAAAATAAAAAAGATATTCTATTTTTAATTTGAGATTAAAAAGAAATGGAAAACCAAAGGTTCTTTTTAATTAGGCATAACATTAGGTTTTGGTGTTACATTTGAAATTTTATAAAATTTGTCAATCCACGTAGATCCAGAGAATTTAAAGGTCTTTGAATGGTTTTTAATTTTTATTTTTCTTCATCACATAATTTTATGGAGAGTTTTACGAAGAAAAAATGAATTTTTATGTGATTTTTGCACATTTCCTTTTTTTCATATGAACAAAAGATATTCCAAACAGTCAACAACACATTTTAAAAATTGAAATTTTGATGTTTCAAAAAAATTTTTGTTATTTAAGTCCAATTTGTTACAACAACAGAGACTTTAGATATCTCATTAAATGTTAAGCGAACTGAAAATGCAAAATCTAAACAAAAAAATATAAAATAATAAAAAATTATTTTAATTTTAAGATATTTAAGAGTAAATTGGGGCTGCAGCACATCCAATTTAACAATTCAATTGTTGTGATTTGTTTTCTTTTTTACTTCGCCCGATTTTAAACCTCAAAAATCATCACTGTTTTAATGTTAACAAGAAATGTCTAAAAAAAAACAGAGAAAAAAAATATCCGAAAATACGTTCAATCAATTAAATGTTCAGTTTAGGTGAAAAGATACAAATTTTTGCGTTTATTGTTATTTCCTCTTCACATGGATAAGTAACAAAGTTTTTCATTTAAATTAGATGACTCTTCGTAAGCTTATGTCTCCTTCTCTTTAAATTTGCTTAGGACACTTTAATGACTTAGTTCTTAAGCCTTACATTGCAATGGACTGAATTTGTTCTTGCCTTTTTGCATTTTGTTTAGTTTGGGTTCGATTCGAATTTTATTTTTTTCGACTCAAATAAATTAACGATAAAATGTTTTGATAAAAATATGATTTTTAAGCTGTTCGTGTCCAGCTGATTGTATGTATTGAGTCTTACATGGTCGATAATAATAATAATTATCGATAACATAACTTCTTATTCATGAATATTTGTTTTTAATAAAGTGTCCACAAATGAACTATTGGGTCCACGGTCTAAATTCCGTTCCGGAGGGTGGTTTAACGTCGACCTTTGTAGCACCAACTTCTTTCCAATTTGTACTTAAAACGGTTCCCCCTGAGAAAGACACAATATAAAATAAATAATTGACAAACGAAAGCTATAAATTATATGATTCAAATGCAAGAATTTTCCGCATTATATTGCACTGATTTAAATGAATGTCAAAATGACTGAAATGATTTATTTTTTGGTTTTTTTCATACCTGATTCAGTGAACGATTTGTTCATGGCTCGTCGCACCTCCGGGCTAGCGTCTTGGTAAATTTTTTCGAAAAGGCTATTCAATTGCTTAGCTTCATCCTGATTCCAATGAGAAATTGAAAAAACAGAACGATTCAATATTAAAATGTTTTCACAAACAAATTCCATATGAATAACAAGATAAATGGCTCACTTTTTCAATTTCTTCGGTTTCACAGACATCTTTGACAACACGGTCCCAATTTTTGCCTTTCAATGTTGTAGATGCTACTGGGTGTTCTGATTCAATTGGCATTGGTGCTGGTTTTGGTGTTACAATTTCATCGTCTTTTTTCACTAAATTTGTCCACCGTTCACCAGCCAATTTTTGTAAACTGATTTCAATTTTGACCGACGAAATTCGAAACGATGATTTTGATGGATCAACATCATTTGCCAATGGAAGATCCAATTCCAAGTCGTCACCACGAATGTTTACTCGTTTTGGTTGAATATCGACGGTACAATTTCGATTGTGTGCATTTTTTACCAAAACATCAATCACAACTTTTGAATCAGTTTGATACCAATCGTGACGAACCGATGACATTTTTGCCAAAAACTTCAACGTAACTTTAAGAGATTTGTCGCAATGTTTTATTCGCTTGATGAATTATTTTTCTTTAGAACGTCCGATGTCCTTTGTGGTAAAGTTTATAATGAAGGCTGTTCTCGAATATCGAGTCCATTCGAAACAATTATTAAGCACTTTTCATAAGTCATTAGTTTTGTCAAAATATTTGACAGAATAGCCGTTGGTGGCGCTGTCTGTCCATTCACATTAATACAAAAAATATTTTGAATTTCGAGCAATTAGCAATAGTTTTTATTGTAAAATGGTTATTATTTTTTTACAAAAAATAAAATAAAATAATATAGATAATAAATGAAATTACAAACGAAAACATTTCAAGACAAATTCAGTTACAGACATTAAAATGAAGTAAAAAAACATGAGCATTGATCATTCGAAAATGATTTTACTGTCGATGATCGTAATTTGTATGCTTTGATTATAATTATTTATTTGCTAACTGAATCAACGATGATGTTCATAGCCTCCAAGAATACTCCCATCGGGGTATAACGTAAACGTTCATCGATCGCATTTGATAATTTATTTTTAATATTTCGTAATCGAAACGATGCATGAATGAATGCCAAGCAAAATGGTAACAAAATCAATAGCGTCACATACATAATTGATTCAAATAAATAAAGTACAATAAATAGTACACCAGTTATGGAAATCAAATAGATCCAACCAGTTGTACCAGCAAATTCTTGACGTGGCGATTGACCTTGAATTTGACTTGGATTTATAACAATAACTGCAGCTATAACAATTGCGAATGCAATCAATCCAAATATTGTTTGCAATGGATTACAAAGTGTAAACAATGCCGACACAATGATGCCCATCACAAAATAATTGGTTTGATAATAAAGAAAATTTTTTGTAACACGATTTCCCCATTTATCCAGGTCCTGAACATTTGGCACTTGAAAACGAGCCGATCCAAGGAGAAAATCATCCAGTGATCGTAGTGGTGGTAGTTCACATTCAATTCCCATTTTATTTTATTTTTTCAAATGCAATGAATCCTGTGGTTTTTTTCGAATCTAGATCGATTCTAATTTTGGAATGCCAAATGCAAATTGATACTGGAAATGAACACTTTGTTAAATTATTTCAAAAAAATTGACATTTATTTGAAAGAATGAGCGAACTTACATTGATTTTTCCCGAATAAAATTATTTTCGAATGATTGGGTACAGATATGATGTCACTTATTCTCAATTTTTGTTCAATGAATTTAATATTCATGCGACATAAATAGAAGACGAAAGAAAAAATGATGACAGTTTTGCAATCGGTTTGTATACGTTCAATTTTATTCTGACATTAAACATCTGCAAAATAAAAAGAAAACAACCGACGATTAACGAAACGGTTACCAGCCAAAAGATGGCACCATGGTGCACGAGGGCCTACGGATATGACTAATTCCAATCAGAAAACTATCAATCGACGGAGGAGGAGCAATCGAAATACACAGTCCTTTCCTCTTTTTTATTCCTATTTTGTTCATGGTTCAAATTCACCTTAAGCCTGAAAGAGAAAATAATAATACAAAATACAATACAATAAGAGAACGAAAAAAAATGCATATTGATTTCAACAGTTTTATTTCACACAAAAATTGAATCATATTAATTGAATCTTGTGGTTAATTGAAAGTAAAGCAGCCCTGGGCCACATTTGAACACGTATTCAATTGTTTTTTTTTTAAATTTTATTTTATTTTTTCCCATTAATTTCGATTCTAATCCGAAAACGATAATCTTCATCCAGTATGGAAACACGAACAATTCAAATTAAATAAGAAACAGTCAATTTTGCTATCGTTATAATGACTAGAGCCACCAAAAGCCACTTTGAGCCAATAATGATGTCCGCAGAAATGATGGAATATCAAATGTATTTTGCATCTTTAAATATTTTATCTAAATTTGTCAACAATTAACGTTTGTATGATTTTTATGATCGATGGGAGAAAAAACATTATGAACTTCATATATCAATATCCATCCGAAGAACAATGTTATTCACATTGACTCTTCTTTTTTACATATAATAAGGTTATACTTTGCGCTCGATTTGTATTTGCAGAGGAAATCAGCAATCTCATACAATATTTTCAAATCAGAAGCAAAATGTTTATTTCTTAAGATGTTTGTATGTCTGTGTGTTTTGGGCTATGATAATTTATTTATATATTAAATAATAATTTGCTATGCTATCCAATTTTGTCGATTCAGTGCGATTTACCATGTAGTATATGTATTCTTTTTGTTGCATCTCAACACATTTGTTACACTAATTTTTTTTTTTTTTTTGTATTTTTTGTCAATATACATAATACATACATTACAATGATCATATGATTGGAAACCAGGGCATTTATTATTCCCATCTTATTTCTATAGCTTTTTCATTTAATTCCAGACAAAGACATAAATGCGCAATATTTTGAGCATCAATTGTCACATAGATTTAAAAGCGTAAACAAAATGAATCTAGAATGCATACGAACTACGAACGTATCCCTAGACTCATAATGTTTTATCGATGTTGCTTTGGTTTCGTTTCCGTTAATAGTTTTCATCAAATTTCCTAATTATTATTATTATTATTATTATATAGTTTGGTTTTTATTTTGTCTTTTATCTTCATTCCATTGGATGATTGTACTACTAATTATTGTTCTAAAGATACACTTTTTTTCTTTACTTCTTACACACCTACACACCAACATAGTCCTCCACTCAGTAGTTATTAATTATGTGGTTTATTTCATTTGTTGCTTGTACAGCATCAGCAATTTATAAAAACTGTGCTGTTAAGTCTTCTTATAAAATGAACACGAATTTTTTACTTATAATTTCATGTTAAAGTTTTTCGTTTATGTTTTTTTCCTTCGAAATTGAAGCGTTTTGTGGTTTATTTTATTTGTCTTTTCTATTTGTGTATGTTTTGAGCGTGACTGCTGAAATATGACAAATAAATGGATCGCACAGAGGCTCATCATAATTGAGGAATAATTAAAACATTACAATTTACAATTAAAATCTGGGAATCGATATCGGATTGAAAAGCACAAAATCATCTCTGGAAGAAGGTGAAATATTTGCGAATTATATTCATTGATTTGTTTCGCATTTTTCATTTGATTTCGTTCTTCTTCTTTTTTTCTTTTCTTCTTTTATTCAGCCACTTTTTGTATTTCATTCTGACAATTTACACAGATAATGATAATAATTGATCATTGTAATTAAAATTAAAGCAAACAACTATCATTTCAGAATATTATTAATTCCTTTTTTCAATTTGCTATAGGCCATCCATTTGATTAGAATGTTTTGTTTTGTTTTTGTTTTTGTTTTTTTCCTCAGAAATTGGAATTGTCAATTGTAATTGAATTTTTGGTTTTCGACCATGACAAATGGACCAAATTTTAATTGAATTTGATAATAATTTATTATTAATTATGCTATAATTATTTATTCGATTACTTTGTATGTTCTGTGTGTTTGAATACTTGCAGATAAAATCTGTGTGGAAGATTAAACAACTTTAGTATGCTCTATTATATACACATAAACAGATGGTTTTCAAAATGATCACAACAAGAAAGAAGAGAAGAGAGAAAACTATGTTGGGAGTCCTTAATTTGGTGGTTTGTATACATATACATATATATATATATTTGAAGGAAGATGACAGTAACATAATAATAATAATTAAAATAGCAACAATTGTCAATGATAAAATTTTAAACGATATGCAATATGAATTTGCCGTATAATTGAAACATCAGCAATTAGCACGTCATTTTGATATGATGAAACATGAACGAAATAAACGTAAAAATGCCCATAATTGACTGAATTCAATTTCAATATGCTAATTAAATTCCATTATGATATACATCTTTTGCAGAATTGCAAACTGGGAACGCAAGATATGATTGAACCAATGATTGATTAATATTTTTAAAACAAAACAGAAATTTTCTTTAAATTGTAAACGCGTATCGCATTCAGCACAATACATATCAATTCTCTCAATTTATCTATTTCGTACGTTTTGTGCTGCTGGATACATTTTTATTTGCGATCTACGCTGTCTTAGGTGGACAATAGATATGCTTGAACAGAAAGAATTAACGAGCCGGCCAGAGTGGGTCGCAGTGGACAAAATAGGATTGAATCGGTGCCAAAGGTATACCGTTTTTTTTTATCGTCGTTTCAGTCAATCTTTGGCTTCTATAATATTTCACATAAAATCCTTACCACCGTGGATACAATCACATTGACAAAAATATACACAGGTAATTCATTCATTCATTCTTTCACTGTTTTCTTTTTCTTTTTCATCCACTCGCATCGCTAGTACAGACTGCATTAATTATTTATTTTTAAGAGCTATTTTTCAGTTTGCTATTTAAACTTTCAACGACAAAAATAGCCATTTGTTTTATCTCTTTTCCAGTTAATTGAAATCTCATTTCATTGTTGTTGTTTGTTGAAATTTTGAAATCGATCAGCAATTATTTCATTGTTGAGTGATCTGAATAAAATATTTTTCTTTAGAAGCGATGAACATGATATGCGAACAGAAGCCCATACGATATGAAGAAATTGCCAGTTTAATGTTAGTGGAATTTTTTTTTTTTCTCTTTTATGTTGTATTCAAAAATGAATCAAATTCACCGATGATTTGAATGCCAGTTTGTTGTCTCAATTGTTTGTTGTTATTGTTTACAATTGCAAGCGTTGCTAATGAAATGTTTAATAGTCACCTATGATGGAAATAATTGGAAAATTTGACCCATTTATTTTGCTAATTTTGATAGAAAATAACTCACTTGCACATTGCGGTGGATTGAAATTTCCAAATATATTCAATTCATACATGGATGCCAATGCAATGAAAAGGAAATACCAAACCATCAAAATAATTCCAAGGCGACGATCCAATTTCCAGCCATTCAAATGAACCGACATCAATAAAAATACAACAGTTGATAAAAGTGATAGTGTTGAGTAGGTCAAGCCTGTATAAAAATGATAAGAAATGGATGTATTATATATATGCACATGATGTTGAACGAAAAAAAAAGAAACAGAAAGAAAATGAACCTTTTGAAATAACATTGACGTGACCGCCAGTATCAATAATCGTTGTTTGAATGAGCCATGGTAAACCAAGACATATTAAAATATCGAAAACATTCGAACCGACTGCATTCGATACAGCCATATCACCGTAGCCTTCTTTGATAACAGCCATAGAACTTAATGCATCTGGAATCGATACGCCAGCCGCTACAAAAGTCAAACCCATTACCGTATCTGGAATGCCGAGCGTTGTACCGATGATTGTGATCATCCAAACCTAATTCGACAAAAGATCACAATTGTTACAATACATTTTGTGCAATGATCAATCATTTTCGACAAAAAAAAAAAAATTGAAAAATAAAAAAAAAAATACTCGAAAGTCGCAAATATTGCAAACTATATTTGTTGCATTTATAAATAATTTACCATTAGATATGAATAGAATGAAATCCATAACATTGATATGACGAACGTGAGCCCATACCAATTACGGTACTTTTCAGTTCGGCAATCGGGAACAGTTTTTTGGCATAAATAATGGATTGGATAACATATACGCCACGTGATCAATGCCACCGGACCACCTTCAGTTGGACGAATCAATGGATCAACAAGAATCTGTGATGCTTTTGGATCCTTTGATTTATAGAATTCGGGTGCCGGTGGTGTGCCAACTTTTTTTTGTGAAACTGTACCACTTTCAATGGTTGGCAATTGATCGGTTTGATCACCTGCAGCGGCTGTGTATGCATAGTTTTGTTGACCTTCATTTTGATTCCAGGATGCATCAGGATTCCATGAGTCTGCCGTCTGGCCATAACCACCAATATTCATATTCATTGCTTGAGTGTTCGGTACATTTTGTTGTTGTCCATCGTCCCATGCCGCATTTGGATCCCAACTTTTGAAACAACATAAAAATAAAGAAGAAAAAAACACACAAAACAAAAACAAAACGAACGAACAAAAACATAAAAAATTAGTAAAAACATTGAAAAAAAGGAAAACTTTTCAAATCCAATCTTTCGATGGCTACACAACGACATCGATAAATCAACATATAAAGCAGCAATTGGAGTGGACAATTTTTTACACTATACATAATTCACGCAAATTTTTTTTATTTTTCAACTCATCGAAACTAGAGGAAATCAATTCGAATGTCAAATATTCAAACGAGAAAATGCACAATCGAGCCAAATGATAGCGCAAACCCATTTTGTTTTTGTACGTCAATTGTGCTTTCTCATATTTGAAAAAAAAGTGAAGGAAAAAGTATAGGATTTTTATTGTGGAATAATAGCAGCAGGGCATTAAAACGCACAACATTAGGTTCAGACATATCAAAATAGAGAGAAGAAAGTTAATTTGAACATGTCATTGATTGCAAAATATGCTTCACCAACTGAACATTTTTACAGCAAATGAACGAACAAAATTATTAATATTCAAAATTTCTTTCAAAATGTCATAGCTTTGCTGCACCGTTTCCAAAAATTAACCGAACATTTTTCATAGAAATATTCAGTTGGTTGAAATAGTACAAGGTATACACTATACACATTACACAATCGGAAAACAAATCATGAAGAAAAATTTAAATAAAATGACGTTTACTCGGTGCCAGAATTGTAGCCCTGATAATTCGATTGCTGTGGTTGCTGTTGCTCCTGTGGACTCAATTGCTCAGATGCTTGACCATTTTCTGCTCCATTCTGTGTATATGTCTGATCCGGAAGATTTTTAAACGTGACTAAAGCGGACTGTTCCTCTTTGGTGGGCAATTTAATTGGAAGCTTCAATGAATATGCCCATTTCTCGAGTGTTGTATTAAAATGCAACGTAATGCAATAAAGTACGTAGCACAGGATCATTGTCAAGGCTTCATACTGTGCGTTATAAGGAAAAATGCATATGAAAATTTATCCAAATGTATGAGAAAAGAGTGAACGTAATGAATTCCATCCCAAAAGATAAATGAAAAAAAAAAAACAGAAAAAAATAGATTAATCAGCAAACATGCACAATGCACAATGCATTAGACAAACTTTGAAAATCTTACTCACCCAAGATATATAATCATTTAACATAATAATGAGCATAACAATGATTGATAGCGAATAAAAGAAGCAATCTCGCACTAATGGCCACCAATTTAGATGACATACCGTACCGGAGAATAATGCACAAACTGATATAACAAACATTATATTGAAAACAGCCGATCCAATGACACCGCTTACACCGATATCATCTTTAGCAAAAAATACACCGATTATGACTGTTCCTAATTCGGGTGCCGAAGAACCGGCTGCCATAAACGTTGCACCAGCCACATCCGGTGATAGTCGCAATTCTTTTGAATCGATAACAAAACAGTTTCCCATTAAAAACAGTTTAAGATTGGAATTTGATAAACATTGAACAAAATTTCATTCACACGCAACAAAATCATTATAAAAGGAAAAATTCAATATAAGTGAGAATACCTTCGCATATTCGATCCAAACTAGATACAAAATAATCATCGCATACAATGGCCAAACCCAAAAATGTGAATATTGCAATTAAAATATGAATAATAATTCCGCCGTGATTTCGAAACCAAACTGGTAATATGGTTGGTGGAAATTGTTCAATAGCCGGTGCCGTACAATTTTCGCGACGTTTTCTATATGTTCGGTATGGTCCTTTTTCGTTAATAATTGTTGTTGATTGAGTTGCTGCTGCTGTTGATAATTCTATTGTTGATAATAATGTTTCCATTGTAGATGAATCCAATCCAGAATCATCTTCATTCGATGGCACATTTGTTGAAAATCTTTGCGATGATTGGGTCGGATCATTTGGATCGAGTTCCGAATCGGCACCATTGTCGCCAACATCGCTGGACGAATAAACATTTATTGCACTATAAATTATGAATAATAATCCTAGTGATAGCATACGCCCTCGTTTTGTTCTTCGCCGCATTGTCAATTTCTAAAATATAATTCATTAATGCAACCATTAAATATTTATTTATTAGTGATGTGGTAATAAGATGCGATGCTTTTTTTTTATTCAAATGCCTCAACGCATTCAGAAAAATGCAGAAAACATTTTAAAAATTGAATTTTTAATTATATTTTTTTTTTTTGTTAGCAACGATGTAGTGAATGGTAAAGATGCTGCATTAGCCATATGATAATAATAATAGTTAAAAAAAAAATACAAAAATGATAAAAGAAAAACAAACCAAGATATTTCAGTATCGTTTTGCCCGAAAATTAACTCAATGCAGAAATTTGATTTGATTGCAAATGTTGTAATTTTATTTCGTCTCAACTGAATGAATGGAATGCATGAATGTGCATTAGTGGAAAAACTCATCAATTCAATTACATAATTTGAAATGATGTACTTGAATTCGTTTGCTTTCAACTAATATTGACTATTGACCATTGACAAAGAAAAAACACACTCAATGTTTTATGCCAGTAAAACAAAAACAAAAACAACAAACATTCATTGATTTTTTTAAGTTTTCAATTCAAAGAAGCGAGTAATCGATTTTTCAATACGCCGAACGAGGACTGAATACATTACCATCCCCCCACACACATTCATTTTGTATAAATGTCAGCATTCGCACTTCAAAGTATCATGTATACACTTTGATGTACACGGATATGTGTACGTTCGGTGGATATGTGTTGGAACTTTTCGTCAAATCGTTTTTTTTGTTTTATTGTTTTGTATATTTGGTTTGATAATTGATAAACGAATGTTAAATGCCTGATCACACATAAAAAAATCGCAAAAAAACCCAAATTTTTGAAAACTTTAATTTAAACAACAGCTGAATCCAATAAAATCGATGAGTTTTAATTTGCATGAAATTCATCGCTTTTTCTATTCACTCAGAGCTATTATTTCCACCCACAAGAAAGGAATTTTTTTAACGGCCTTAATGATAACATAACAAATGCCACTTTTTCCTTCTCTACAAAAACATAAAGACCAAGAATAGAATAAAAAAAACAACAGATTTATTTTCACATTTGAATTTGCAATTGTTTTAAATACTTTCCAACAATGCAGCAATCCATCAATTCAAATTGAGACAAAAAAAAAAAAAAATACACTTGGGCTCATTAACGATTCGGAACACTAATTCAATTCTATCTGATTTAGCAAAGTTATTTGACAAATTTATTTTCATGCTCATTCACCTTCTTTTGCTGTTGTTGGTCTCGTTTCTCGTATTTTTCCTCTTTTATATTTATTTTTATCCTTTTCGTCGATATTTTTTTTTTCGTGTTCACTTTTCACTTTGGAATGATGATGTTAAAATTAAAGCTAAAATATTTTTGAAAATTGTTCACACGAATACATGGATCAATTGGTATCCATGCATAACGTAAAATTATATTTAATAATGATAAAACTTTGAAAAATAAAAAATACGAAATTCAGCTCGCGTCCAAGAGAAATTTTGACCGTTGTCACGCGTTTGTAGGCCAACTATTTTCCTCGAGTCGACTCCTTCGTTCGTTTTGTTCGTTATTTCTTATTTTCTTCTTCTTCTTTGTCAGTTTTGATATTTGTATTTCTCTTCGGTTACTCAATCCAATGTATGATTTTACAATAAATTGGAAGCACAAGGCGATGAGATTGAATGAAAAGAGCGATTCAGTTGGCACGTAACACGAGAAAAATGACAAGAGAAATGAAATAATGAAAGAAAAAAACAACCCTTGGCCAATATTATGAATGGAAAGTGCTTAAAACGGTGAGCATAAAACGGTGGAGAGAAATCAAAGAATGTGGAGTATTTTCATTGCATATTTGAGCATGCGCATCATCAACAGTGGCACATTTGGTTCAGTTTCTCTCAGCATTCTCAGTCTTTTTTTTTCTCTCTCCGTTCCCCAACTTTCTTCTACACATATTTATCGGGAACGCGTGCTGCTGTGCTGCTCCTCACGACTGTTTTTATCCCAACGTTTAAACCTTATGATTATTAATATGTATTTATTTATTTTTTTTTTTTGAAAGGCTCCCACATACTCATTTCCATTCAAATTGTTTTGTTGACGCTGATTCATGGCGTTTGGTGGCCGTCAAATCAAACGGTCATAATGATAATCAATGTTAACATTGTGAATGGAATAAAATCAGAGCCAGAATTAATTTTATTACTATTGGACTGGAGTATGCAGAGAAAAATAATATTTTATTAGATCAACATGCCGAAGTATTAAAATGTTAACGAATCAAATTCGACCAAAAATTGGTGTATCGTTGAACGAGATTTCTTGAGTGGATTTCCTGGAATGTCATGAAAATAGTGAAAAAAGGAAAGCAGCGTAAATTTGTGTGCTTTTTTCTTCCTCTTCTGTTTGTTTTTATTGCGAGAAGAACACTTGAGGCCAATCTTCTCTGACAAATAACCGTTGTTCATGATATACGTCAAACGTATACGATACAGCTATACGTGTGAAGTTTTTTGATGGATCCAATTTTCCTATGTAGATTGTTGCTGTGGTAACAATTTGCCCTCTGGTTGATACATTTTCGATTCTTGAATATGATGATGACAATAAATTAATAAATATATATCACACTGTTTCGTCGATGAACATTGAACATTCATACAAAGAATATGCTCATGTATTGTTTTCAATGAATAGATTTCTGGCTTTTGTATGAGAATTTATTAACGACTGAAAAATATATTTAACCAAAATCCAAATCAGAAAAATCCTAAGAATTCTATTTTGCACATACCAATGGTATATTGGCCCTAATGGTAAATGTTCCTTGGGCTTCTTCTATTTTGTTGCTTTCATTTCTTTCGTTTGTCATTTCAGATTTCTTTTATTCTGTCTTCTCTTTTTTTTTCTTTTTTTGTTTTATATTCTTTGGCCTGCAAATGTAGGCTTTATTGTTGCTGTTCATGATGCTATGCAACCGAGTGTTTGAAAATGGTTTTTGTGGTATGCCAAAAACAGCGTTCATTTCAAAGCAACAACATAAAACACATTGAGAATTGAGGATTGAGGTTGGTGAAGATATGTCTGGCAATGAAGACAGTGTTGAATATTGATCTATTATTATTGAAATAAATATTAAGTCATAGACAAATGCTATTATACAACGGCAAATATGTGTTTGTGCAGAAGTTTATACATTCCATGCAATATAAATATATTAATGAATAATGCATAAAATTATCCCATTGAATAGCCACACTTTGAAATCGAATTTTAATCTGGAGCATTAAGAAAATACAAATGGATGCCTAAATGCTGGATGAGGCTACTGAAACACTTTACATTATATATCATGAACAACATCTATTTCACATTATTATCACATCAAAAAGTGTCAATCAATGCGTTCGTCATGGTTTCCGCCTTATACATTCAAAATGAAATTTGTTTTCCTCTGACACGGTTCAAGAGCCGAACAACAGATAATCAACAAACATATACGGCTTCTGATGACGTTAGAATGAACGAAATATCTAACAAAATATTATTGAAATTTGTTATGGTTGTCATGGCTCGATTTAGATTATTATTCTCAATGACTGTCATATGGTTTATTAACACTGTTTATTGAATGACCTTAAATAACTCCTAAACCGAATTCGAATTGATGATTTTCATATTCTTTTTTTTTTGTTTTTTTGAAAATATATAAAAACCAATTCAATTTTCACGCAAAATTTGTTACGGCATCTTTGTCGTTTTCATTCATATTATTCGTTCAATGTGATCGTTTTATTTCATTCATATCAAAGCTTCACAGAATAAATTCTTCATCAAAATGAGACCAATAACAATGATAATGACTTAATTCATCCATTGATAGTTTTTTGGTCAGTATTTCTTTTCTTTTTTTTTTTAATATCGCTCAATTATTATTTTATATTGGAAAGAATTTAATGGTGGTGTTCGCCGAAGGCTAGAGTTGACCGTTGCCCGTTGCCCTTCTGTCGTTTGTCATAATTTTCATCTTTTACACACACCGCCATAAAAACCATAGACTCCCAAAGGAACCGGCAATGTCTGTTGTTTGCAAAATAATAAAAATCGAATCATGGCAATTTTATGATGCTGAAAAAATATTTTCATTCTTCAAACAATAGTGCGCGGTACACGGGCTGGTCAACCAAACTTCGTCTTAATAAACGATCATGTTTTTTTTTGTGTTTTCTTTCTGGAATTCTTTATTCAACATAAATCAATGGGTAAAATAAAATAAAATATAAAAATGAGCTTCCAAACTAGACAAATAGTAGTAGCCATTTTTGGAAGGAATGATGACAACAAAAACAATTGGCAAGAATTGAAATAAACATAAAAAAAAAGAACACAAAAATCCATATGATGAAACAAATTTTTACCTTTTGATACCATTCAAAAAAAACAAATGGATGACATAGCGTGTCGGCATCTTTTTTTTTCTTCATTATTTGCCACATTTATTACGGTATCCTTTAGATTTTTGGTGAGTTGCCCTAAAGTGACACTATGTATATTGTGTTAATGTGTAAATGTCTTCGTTTTTATCATTAAATGAATCGCTTCACTTTCGGCAATTTCAATCGATTGTCATTTGTGTGTGTGTGTGTGTGTGTGTGTGACATTCGTTTGTTTTTTTTCTTCTTTTATTCTACTTACTGAGTAAATGTTTCTTTTTTCTTTTTTTCTTTTTTTGGTATGTATTTCTGTTGTTTTATCGGATTGGTAGCTCCTACAATATGAGCATCAACAAGCGGCAAACAGAAGAACATAGAAAAGAAACCGAAAAAAAAAAATGTTCCCAAACATTTCGATACGTATATTGATGATGATCGGTGTCGAAACAAATGATCATTCGAAATGAAAATATAGCGAAATGCGAACCGATTTAGCAATAGAGATGTCAACTAATTTATTGTTGTAGCCAATATTATTTCTATTGAATTTATTGTTTGTAGTTGAATTACAACATAAAAGTTGCAACAATAATAACAATAGCAACATAGTCAGTTGATGAAGTTGCCTCTGCAGGGTTTTGTTTTTGATGTGGTTTTTTTTTGCCGTTTCTTTAGAGGTTGCCGATAGATTTCTCTTCATAGTATTTTGTTCACACTTTTTGTTTCTTCTTTGCCGATTTGGCTTCTGTTACGCGTTTGCAATAGATACGAACATATATCTTTCCATTGCCATAGCAATTCGAATGGCATGAAACATGAAAAATGTTTCCAAATCGAACAACAGAAAGAAAAATCACCAAAGAAAATCAAAAAAAAAAAAAAAAAAAACAATTCGAAAAATAAAAGTGTGAAGTGAAAATTTGCTGAAAAAGTGTTAACAATGGTTAACGTCTCGTTGTCTGATGCCTGCGAAGCATCAGGTAGCTTGTCCAATCCAAACGAATGACAAAATGTAGATCAAGTAATTTCAATTGAAATGCGAAACAAGTTCATATTCCCAAATTTTTATCGACAATCTTTGAAATTCAACACTTTCATTCACGATCAAAATTGATCGCTGATTCCGTATTTTATGATTTTTAAATTAATAAAATCATATTTGTGGTTAAAAGTGTATGGTATGCTCTGTGTGACAACCTTAATAATACGATGAACAATTGAGCAGACGAAACGAAAAACCATCAGATCATGTTCATCTGCTGTTACTCATCCTTTGATATTCACCTACACATGTCATGTTTCGTCATTACTTTTTTGTTTTGTTTTTTTTTTTCATACAAAATCAAATTTCATGCACATTTACCGATTAGTAATTTTCTTCTTTTTTTTTTTCTTATTCTTTGGCATTACTTGAGTATTTTACATTTTTGCTGATTCGGTATGACAAACAATCAAATAAAATCATAACGAACAGCTCGTACGCACAGAGCATGTAATAATAAGTGAGAAAGAGAAATGGAGAGAAACCACTTAAAAGTTTACATCAATTGGACAATAAAATAGCAAACAAATAATTTTGTGCAAAAATGCTGAGATCCTGTGGAAGAGCATTAAGATACAACGATTACTAAAAATGGACATTAAACATTCCATGTTACACTCATGTGTATTAGAACAAACAAACTAGCAAACAGACTCACTGACCGACTGACTGACCGACTGAATGTTTATTTAATGGTTGTTGTTGTTGTTGTTTTTTTATCTCGATTTGTGAATGAATATACTATCGGAATTGGGCTTTTGTTGCTATGGTTGCTCTCTCTCTCTCTCTCTCACTCTTTTTCTCTCTTCCTCGCACACACAAACATAATTTCATTTTACGCACTTTTTGTTCGTATTTGACAGAACAATTATTCGGTACAGTTGTTTTATTCGGCAGTTGTAGTACTACATCCATAAGTAGATTTGTAATAATGAACACTTTGTTGTTTGTTTTTCTTCAAAATATAATGCGATTATTTACCATGCAAGGCACACAATCAAAATACCGAAAATCGATTATTATCGTTATGATTGCTCTGATCGCTTCCGTTTGCTTCGAAATCGACAAAATGGATTCGGTTGCTGAAATTGACTTGCAACTAATTAAAATTTACTGATGATCTGCATTCTGTCTGATTCAGTGACATGGCATCTATGGTTTAGCATCCATCGCAAATAGCAATCGTGTAAGTTCAAAGACACTTTAACTTGTTTTTTCTTCTCTTTGTACATTTATTGTTGTGTGGTTCTTGGTAATTGGACTATGAAATTTAATATCCTAATCCGATTTTGGACCATCTATTGAATTTGTGTTGTGAATGAGTATTTTGTTTGACAAATGTAATTCATCTAAATCTTTTCTATCGTTCAATCTTCCATTTGTTTTGTTCTTTGCATTGATTCTTCCGAAAACGATATTCTACAATTTCTATTTCGTTGAAGAGAGATTCATTCTTCGTTCGGACAGACATTACGGCACCAAATACGGAAAAGAATTCCAATTCATGCATTTAAAAAAAAAAAAAAATCAGTCAAAAAATAATAATAAATTAATCCCAATCAATGACAAAAACTGAGTACTTTCATTCTTGCTCATTGCACAAAAACTGAATATTTACGTTTTCAATTGTACGTTTCGTCTAAAAAAAAAAAAGCGTAAAGCTTAAGCGATTTTACTAGAGATCAATGTTTGCATGGACATGTGCTTCATTCGAAAGTCTAAAGTCAACCGATATGAAAAACTCTCTCAATAATAATCTGTACACACAAAGAAACTATTTCTATTTTTGATTTCCGAATATGTATAGAAAAAAAAAACGAATGGAAATTCCATTCATTAACAAGTTACAAAGTAATTCAAATGTGAACCTCGTTGTATCTGTGGATCTTATTGACGATATTCGATATTTGACACGCTTCTGTTTCGATGGACGATTGTGCATCGAATGGAAAGAATCTCATTTTTATTTTATCTAAATGTTTCAATTGTTGTTGGCATTAAGTAAGTACATGCTTCACTTATTCATATTTATCTCGGATGGATCAATGTAATTACCAAATCAATCATAATTTTGTCAACGATCGACAAAAAGTTTTAAGAATAACGTCAAAGAGTTTTTCAGTTACAGTCAAGTTATCGATTCAGATGGATCGATTGAAGGTGATTTGTTTGATGAGTTCTTTTTTTTTGTCTCATTTTTCATATTTCATTTGATTTTATTGTCAATCCGTTTAATAAAATGAAAACATTTAAACAATCGATTGTATTGTATTCCATATGGAAAGGTGTTGAAAAAACTTTAATACGTTGTCCACGAAAGCGTGTCCATTGTGTTCACTGCTCAATGTTCACTGTTTCAGATGCATATGGTATCGGGGTGTTGATGTGGCTTTTTCCATAACGACCATTTCTATTAATAATATCGAATACAATCGATTGAAAAATCATGCCATTGCCGCTCCTTTCAAACAACTCCATTCTTTTCACATTCTTTCATTTTTCTTGCCCTTTTTTTGTTCAAAATTCAAACGAAAAACGAAAATAAAACGAATGTTTCTCGAATCTGTGATATCAAACCACAAAAGCAAAGAAAACGAAAATTACCTATTCGAGGTGTCGATTACAAAAGGAACTGAGATATCGAAACTATTTGCAAAAGAGAACATTTTTTTTTTTCAAAAAAGACACAAAAGGCACGGAAGCCAAAGATCTTGTCCATCGATACGACTAAAAAGTCATCGAAAAAATATTTTTCATTTATTAAACAATAAATGTTGTTTGGCTGTTACTTCAATATCCTTATGCCACAATGGCGAATGCTAGTCGGAGGAAAATCGATGGTTTAAAGCAGAAATTTGTGTAGAAAGGCGACAGCAAAAAAAAAAAAATGTGAAAACAATAAAACAAAATAATATGAAATCGAAAAAAAAAGAATGAAAGAAAAATGCATCGCAGATGTTTTGCTTGTTGAGCATTATTCAATGCGACGACCACGACCACGACCACGACGATGACAACGGTTCTATAGAACAACGATGAAAAATCCAAAATCACATAAATTATGAATTGTACCATCGATGATGATGTGGAATGGGGAATGGATATGATCTGCCTTCTTCTCAGCACACGATCAATTTCGAGGTTTCAATTCGAAGAGCCTTTTTCGCTTTCATTGAATCAAAAAGATGATGTAGAATAAAAGAAATAGCAATTCAAATACAAAAATACAAAAGCGCATCATATATCCGCTATCAAAAGATTTCCATTTTCCACAGTTTATGTTAAAATGTGATTTTGTGGGTTTTTCGGAACCATTGCAATGGAAATCACTTCACCGCACTTCAAATGTTTTATGGTTTGGCATTATTGAATCGAATGCAATGGGGTGCATTTATTATTATTATTATTATTATTATTTGGTTTCATTGAATGAGTGTTTTGTGGTGATTTTAAATGGGCGGAGTTTGAGTGCGGAGTTTGAAAATGAAATGGTGTTCGTGTGTCATCTACTATAGAAGCGCGAATGGATCGATAGAATTTCATTATCCTTTTTTGAGTGTGTTTCTTATGATGTGTGGAAGGTTTTTAGCATATTTACATTATTCTCGACAAAATACACTGTTTTAAATTAAAAGAATATTTAGGATGGACCAAATAAATGTCTCTGCCTCGTAAATGTATACAAAAATCTGATTTTGCTTCCATAATTCTCACGGCAACAATGAAAAATATCTCCTTGCATTATTGACTGAATATAACGAGCGTTAAAAATTGTTGCCTCAAGAATTTACGTGTCGATTTTGAATGTAGTGAAATTGTTTGCATGATTGTGGTCAATAATAGTCTGGCATATCACCATCGTTGATATTGAATTTAAATGAATACGGCGATCAATCTGTTTGAGAGATTCGTTTATTAAATCACGCAAACGTAATCGTTTCTTATGAGAACGATTTGTCATGTGCCGTTCGTTATAGGTAACTGACCTTGATCGCATATCATAACGAATTCATTCAATGATTCTTAATTTGCATCCCTCATTGGCTATCGGAATCAATCGATATCAAAGAATGACGACATACTGTCTAACGATTCAAATGCAACGAAATGTTGCACACAAAAAAGTCGTCATTATGTTTTATTGAAAATTCAATTCGTCGAATGGCAAATCAAAGCGCGAAAAGGTTATTCAAAACGAAATTCAGATGCATGCAAAATCAACAGATACACACGTCATTCAAATCAATCGTTCGAACGAAACCATCAAAATCACAGCCAAATGAATTGGAATCGTGATTACAATGCATCGCGAGCATTATTGTCAAAAGGATTGGATTTAGTTGCCGGCCGTCCATTGCCACGGAATTATTTCAAGGAAACCCGAAGAGTGGTGCAACGACGACAATTCCACCAACAACGCCGATAGATTTAAAATTTCATTCAGTTAATTTCAAATCAAATCTAAGGAAAAAGAATTTATTCTATTTAGTTAGTTTTAACTATGAACTACACACATATCGAATCCGTAAGGGTTTTGTGGACGGTGTCAAAAAGTATGAGAAGAATTGTAACATAAGCTTTGTATAATCGTAGTAATCAGACGAAAAGGGATGATTTTGTTACATAGCATTCTAGTATGAAATTGGAGTTGATATTCATCAAACCACTTTTAAATTAAATCTACCGCTACGACGCCCCTTTCTCTTTCATAGAATCATTGCAATCATTTTAGATTCTTGTTTTTTTGCCTTTTCGCCTCTTAACATTTGCGGAGATTTTGATTCGTTTTTGTTGCCGTTGTCCCGATTGTTTGAAATCCGTTTGTTATCATTGTTTCATTCGAATTTTCTAGTTTTAATTTGAAAATGTCCGATCCTTTGTCAATGTTTTCGATCGATCATGATTCATGAATATGTCATATTAAACACAATTGTGCCTTTGAATATATGAAAAGAATTATCAAAACAATTTCGTTTTACCTTCTCTTCAATTATTCTTAATTCAAAAATTTAAGAAAAAGTCCTTAGCCCATGGATCCACATTCGTTCGGATGAAAAGAAGATCGATTGAAAATCAAGCGTGCAGCGTGCAGTGTGCATCGTTGATATTCTCAAAATGTGCAGTGGAAATTTGACCGTTTCACGTTCAATGTTTCAAACTGATTTCGATGAAAAATGTCACACAATTCAATTAATTCAAATCCACTCAATCAATGTGATTTGTTGCCCAATTTCGATTGCATTGCACATTATGCAACTGCCCCAGAAAACGATTTTTATTTGTTATTGCCTCAAATCAAACAGCAAACCCAATCCAAAAATAAATAAAATTCCAATTTCAATTCCATGGCACGGTTCATCGAAAATAGAAAACAATCATTTTGATATGTTTTTTTTTTGGATTTTTTCTTGACTGAATTTTGGAAAAAACAAAATGCATCATCAAAATATGTCATTGAAACATTCTGATGCGCTTCACCACCAAAAAAAAAAGAGAAGATCGATCACTGCGTTAGTTTCAATGCATCAATAGATTTCAATTATTATATTCTATTGTTGAATTGAATTGCTTCAAATTCATGTACATGATGTAATACGTTTAATTGAGTGGCTCATTCAAAACTATTTTCATTTTTGAACATTTTATCCCAAAAACTGTCGATCTGATCGAATGAAATTGACGAATTTATCCGTACACAACTGATTGATGGATTGATTTGAATCAACGTTGATTCAAAGAATTTCATTGCGGATATTTTATTTGGATAGAATTTGACGTGGAAACTTGAATTTGAATTTTTTTTTTATGAATAGATTGCAAGCCTTGCTCGATTGGGGATTTTTTATTCGTGTCAATAGAATTCCATGCCAGAGGCAAACATTTTGTGAAATTTAGCTGTTATTTATAATACGATCTAAGATTGTTCAGATGAGAGCCCATTTCGAATATTTGAATGTCACCCTTAATCGGAGCAAATTGGATTTCATTATTTTTTTTAAATTTCTTATAGACAAGCGTCGACGCCATTCAGTTGGTCATACAGTGGATAAGTTTAAGGCCATAAATGAAAATCGGCGGGTTTCTGATAAATCGCTTGTAAAAAAGGTTTGAATTAAAATGCCCCTTTTTGCATGCCACATTCAGATTGCGTGATTCGCCATTGAAATCACACTGATATTGAATCTGTATATTGCACATCCTCTGCATAGCCCGTTCAAACGCCATAAAATCACTTCCATTGCCCTTACAAGTAACGTTTTCATTTGGCTAAGCAATTTGTTCGAGTGCGAACATTTGGGATGCATTCACAAACAATAATAATTTACGCATCATCAAAATTTGTATGGCGCTGCATATGGGAAACGAATGCAAAATAAAAAAAAGATAAAAAGAATTACCAAAAACCATAACCAAATTCATTCGTGCAGAACTAATATTCTGGTTTTATTGACTGGATTTCCGAACAATTTCTCAAATCCTATCACAAATTTCTGGCCAAAGCCAAGTGACAGTTTTTAGCAAACCAACAGAAAAAACGCCATCCAACAATTGAATTTTGTGTATCATGGCATATCAAGCGGCTAGGCAACCAAAGCATTTATAAAATAATATTTAAATTGTCAGCGCCTGCTATGGGAATGGTGAATGTGCTTTTGTATTTATGAATCAAAGTCACAATGGTGATGAAGAATACAATGTTAAGGGTTTGACGATTTATGATGTAAATTGTTTGGTGTACGCGTGATTCAAATACAATCTTTTGATTTTTCAGCACTTTGTTTGACGATGATGACGAGTGTGACCGCATTTTGGCTGCCATTTGTTATCTTTTTCGTTAATTTTATTGTGTTTTCTCATTCATTTTTCATCGCATTAAATAAAAGCGGTGTGCATTGCCAGCCATTTCATAGATTCCATTTGTTGATCGGACGAAAAGAGACGAAACATTGTTTAAAGGGAAACAACAAAGTGAACAACGAACAAAAGATGAAGAAAAAAAACGGCATAATTTCATTTGATTAAAAGTCAGTCAACAGTTATATGCGAATGCATTTGATCAATCCCTCTTTTTTGTCCCTCTCTCTCTCTCACACACACACACTGTCTCTCCTAAAAATGAATCACGGCAATGGCAAAACTCATTGAATCGAAAACACGGTAAAGAAAATGATAGTTTGGCCGTGGTTCGTTGTTTTTATGTTTTTGTGGTGGTTTTGTACATACATGTGACTTTCAACCGCAAAATTACAATTCATGCATTTGGTGAAGGGATCGATGACGGCAAATAAACTACGTACGCCGATTGAATTGCTGAAACGATACTGAAGTTGTTGATTCAATTTACCCTAAATATTTTCGCTGCATTGGTTCAAACGATCAAACGCAAATGACAAAAATATGCAATGAAAAGGAAAAGTCAATTGTGTATTGTTCGCTTCTCATTCACTCTTTCCCGCTCTTACATTTTATTTTCTCTGTTTTTCCCTTCACCCTTCGCACTCTGTTGCTTGTTATTGATGTTCTTATATTTATAAATATAAAAGGAAACAAACAGTAAGGGACATGGGGAGGAGTTGTCACATTATTTCTTTTTCAAGTAGGACTACTTGTAACAATAACATACAGAGGTACATTGATTTAGATTCCTTTTTGCTATTTCATACTGTAGCGCTCGGTATGGTATTCTGAGTCCTTTGCAATAGATTTTAGCTTTTAGCTCTATCTGTATGTGTGTGTGTGTGTGTATGTGTGTAGGCCTATTTGTTGATTCTTTAATCTTTTCAACCAACTACTGAAATGTATTTTTCAATTCAATAACTATTGCATCCTCAGAATCTATTGTTCGGATCTATTTTAAAAGTGATGCCTCTTCACGATCGATTTTAGTTGACTTCAGGATTTTAGAGCAGACACATCATTTCAGTCTTGCGACAATTTTATTTTTCCAATTTTTTCTTTTTCTTTTTATAAAAAATAGATATTGTTTGTGTGTTATTTTTCGTGTCACAGAAAAATCGATAAAAGAAAAAAGAAGAAAAATGTCGGTCAAATGTGTTGATACTGCATCACCGCAAATTTACTCTCGTTTATTTCGTCCATGGGATGGAAAAACCCATCAAGATAACACAATTTCTTCAACAACAACGCAACGAAAACTATTATCGCCACCGAAATCCACGCATATTGAAGTGACCGATGAAAAAATCGAATGTTGTAAAATTGTGAACCAATCCGTCGAAACGATCAAAATTAAAAGTGAATCGGATTTAGTGCAAAAACAATACAATCAAATGTATCCGATTGATAATAATATGATATCAAATTTTCAAACCAAATTCGAACCGAACCAAATGAGTCCGGTAACAAGAGTGCCTCCAGTGACTGGTTATTTTCCAAGTGCGCCATTATTTTCACCACAACCATTGCCAACTGCATCATATCACGATTTGTTTATGCCAAATTTACCGTTGATGACCAGCATATCGATGGAACAAGAATGTGCCCGAATTTTAGCCGAAGATGCACAAGTTAAAATGATGACGGCCAGAAAACAAAGACCAAAGAAATTCAAGTGTCCCCACTGTGATGTCGCTTTTTCAAATAACGGACAATTAAAAGGACACATTCGAATTCATACCGGTAAGCAATATCTAAATGAATTTGATTTATACATTTTAATAATTCATAATTGACTCGGATTGACTATTTTCAATCTATTATTCGGATGGCATTCATCATGGAAACTATTTCAAATATTAATGGACTTTTTTTTTAATTATAATTATCAGGCGAAAGGCCATTTAAATGCGATGAACCAAAATGCGGAAAAACCTTTACAAGAAACGAAGAGCTAACCAGACACAAACGGATCCACACTGGACACCGGCCATTTGCATGCCAAACCTGTGGAAAATGCTTTGGACGTCGTGATCATTTGAAAAAACACACAAGGTAATTTACTGCTCAATATTCCATAAAACTTTTGTTTTCATTCGACTTCAAATTCGAATTCAACGGATTCATTTTCCATTTAATAACGCCCTGTTGATATTCCACTTGATTCTAGACCAATTTGATAATTTTAATCTTCGATAGAAATCTCAGTCACTAATTTATTTCTGTTACTTTTGTTTCGTTTTATTTGCAGAACGCATTTCGTCCAAGATCGTTACCTACAATCCGCAATGTTTCTACCTCTCTATCCAGTTCCATATATTTACTGAAAAAATAAAATGGATTAGCTATATTTAGGCCATTTTAAATTGTTGTTCGTTGTTTTTTGCCATATTCGCCGTTTTCTCGCCGCAATTTACCATTTTCGGCTGAAAACTAGTGTGAAACGAAGAGACTTTTGTACATTTTATTTTAAGATATAAAATAGGTTTAATAAATGACTGATTTATTTTTGAGATAATTTTAAAGAAAATAAATGAATTTTATTCGAAAACTAAATTTCAACTTTTTCAAACTTCTCATCGCGAAGTAGTGGTGGATTTTTCCAAATTTTTTTTTCTTTACCTGGAAAATGTTCGAAAGGAAACTGACTCGTTGTCACCAATTCCGCTCTTTTGTTGTTCCGAACAGTTTGTTTATCTTCTTTTTCGGATTTTATTGACCAACAATAAATGAATTCAGACCTTTATAATCGTATTGATAGGTTCAGATCATTTATGCTGCGCAATGTCTCCGCAACAAACTAGTTGACTATTTTTCATCATTTTTCTATATTGAAAAAGTACGGCTTGATGAATAAACGTCGAATGCCTCCACAGCAGACAAATCGTCACCAGTTCTCGTAGCCAACAACAATAAAGGATTTAATACTTGATCTTCATACACAATGATCCATTCATACTTTGTTCATTCTTTCATTCATCGTGCCCACAGGATATTCATGTTGTTCGCTGGGAGAAAAAAAAAATATAAATCGTGGGCTCATATAATGAATGATAAAATATACCCTTTGGTCAATGGAGGCATACGAATTAAAATATTTTCATGAATGAAAATCAAAAATAGATTTTTTTTCCTTTTTATAAAAATCCATTCGAAAATTATATTAAAATAATGGTGAGCCCAAACTATTCAGACCAATAAAAAGGTGTCTGTACTGAAAGAAAGTAGAAAAAAGTAATGTTTACGCTATATTGATTGTGTTTTTTTACATGACTTCTATAGACATTATAATAATTTATCTTTTAAATATATCAGTGTTACCACTGCAACACTCAATAGTTCTCGGATTTCATAACAACATAGATGGCGCATGTGTTTATGAAATACTATGAATTTTATATACAGTCTCTTATGGAGTGTTATAACCACATGGTTTAAATCAAGTGCATGTTGAATATTCCGAAATTTATTTAGGCAACTGAAAAGATTGCTCAGTCGATTCCAAAACTTTTGTTGTTTCTCTTTAAACTCTTGACCAAATCAATTTTTTATTGTTGTTTGAAAATAAACTGTTCTACTGCAGATTCGAAACAAATTTCCCATCATCTGACCTAATATTGAACTGTAGCCGAATTTTATGTATCATTTCCGCAATTTAAATGACACAACAATTAGAAAATACTTTGGACAAAATCGCTTTCGCGCAACAATATCCGAAATCAATAGCATTCAATGCATGAATATAGAGAATATAGTATTTGGTTGCACAGCAGGTGGTAGCTAGGCTTCAGCCATAAATGAATTGTTTCTCTCAACAGGCAAATGGTGATTTCTATCGATGTTCGGACAATAATTTATGTCTGCAATTAGGTCATTCATTATGTGAATTATAATATGCGGTAAAATGCATTTCACGAGTTTACTGCATGTAATTTGTTTGACAGGATTCCAATTATTGTGGTGATTTGTTTGCGATTGCAACATTGGATCGAAAATGCAAAAAAAAAAACTGATTTACAAGAGTAGCCACAGGAAATGATTACGGCAAATGGCCGATGTGAAAGCCCGTTAGATAGTCCATAATAATATTGTATAATAATATGATCGCAATGAGTAATCCTAAACTGTAGCATAAAAATGGAAATATTCTCAGGCGTCACACTGTCTCTCATAATCGATACATTTGGGCATTTCTCACACACATTCACAATGGACATTAAACATTGAGCAGTGCACTAGTTTCTATGATACAGGCAAATTGCACCCATTTACTCTTCTTTTCTTTTATCATTTTATTTTCAGTTTTTTCTTTTTTGGTGTTCCTTTTAAACTTCTTTCTCATATCAAACTATTCACAATCAACAAATTTCGTTCAGCGTCAGGCAATGGTTCACTGTGTGTCACGTCAATTGATCATTGTTTCGATGTTTGCTCGGTTCTTTCGTTCCGTTCGTTTTGACAATGAACTGTTGGGCATCGAATGAATGGATGAGGCCAGTGAATACGATAAGTTTCGCATCTTTCGACCTCAAAGCGTGGGAAATCCTGAGAATGTTTCTATTTTTTTTTTTTTTATTCTAAAGAAAAAGAAAGAGGAAAAGAAGACGATGCCAATCTTCAGTTTCTTTAGACGAAATGGCATCGGCATCAATTTTTTCACGCCTGTCAGACATTCTGCAATTCTATTTCGAATGAGATAATCATAAAAAAATGCACCTTTTACCATCATTATCATTCTTAACTGAAATAAACAGTTATTTTATTTTACACTTCGAACAATTGATTCGACGAATTTGATTTTTATTCAGTTTTTTTTTTTGAGTTGCACATTTCTTCGAATCGATGAAAAATCGTCCATTTCCAAGAAATAAAAACTATTTTATTCTCCTTAAATTCAGACTCAATCTGTAGAAGTTATTGAAGAGCATTTCATTGATTTCATTGTTGAACAAGGTGTTTTCGAATGAATAAGTAATTCAAAATGAATTTATTGCAAAAAATAATAATGCACTTCAATTTAATTTTTATCTGCAATCGATCGAAATGGTAAAATTGAAATAATAATAACGAAACAAAAACATAAATTTTCACATTTTGACATTTTATTGCAGTTTAATAGAATAATTGAAAGATTAAGATCGATCCATCTTAAATGATTGGAATAGACGAACAAGAAGAAGAAGAAGAAAAAAAAACCAGACCTAACGAAAAAGATGAAACTCCTGAATGAAATTGAATGGCAATAATTTCATATTTGTTCGATATGTGTGTCCTTCGAATCCATAATTCTTTTCACTTTCTGTCCAAGAAATCACCATTGTTACCAAAAAGCACAGATGAAAGAGTCAAGAGAAAGAAAGAATGTTTACCTTCATCAAAACTATTCGATCGCTGTTTCGTATGACGCGTATTAGTTCATTCATTTGAGCCTCAACAATATTCGTAATCGTTTCGATCCGTTTTGTAATTTTATGTATTTCAATAGGCGATGAAGAAGAAGAAAAAAAAAACCAATGACAATGAGTAACAATAACCGATAGGATGCCTTTGATTCCTTTGATTCCATTTTTGGGTGTTTTAGATTTTTTTTTTCTTCTGTTCTTTTTTTACGAAACCATATGAATGAACCAAACAGATTTGCTTCAATAAAATAAAATTAAAATGAATAAAATGCCAAAAAAATAGAAATGCTTTTTTTTTGTGTGTTTGTGGAGGATTTTAAGTTTTTAATTCAATGGTGTGGCATATCAACAACAGCATAAAAGATCGATATTTTGTTATTGTGGTTTGATATTCCTTATTTCGAACAATTATAATGAAGCGTACGGTTGTGCCATTCAATCATTGAGCATTTCAATAGATTTTAATTTTTGGACATGATGCAGTTGATTCGGCTGATTTGACCACCATGATGGAACCGGTGAGAATGTTTGGCACGTGAAACGATCATTTGGTTCAAAGTTTTATTGGCGATTTTCTGTTGAAAATTCGAAATTAGGAGTTTTAATAATAATAACAGAATGAAATCGGGAATATGGTTCGTTATCTTTGTTTAGATTGTCTTCAAATTATGTTATGCCATTTGATTCATTGAATGCAATTGAATCGAACAACTAAAACTAAAAGAAGAAAATTCTTACTTTCGGAATGTGTCATCAACTTCTACTGAACATATAAAATATCATTTCCTATGGCTATTTTGATAATGGTGATTTTCGGAAATCAATTCAGGAAATTCTTTCAACGCGACTTTTACCACCCGGAGTGCTGTCATTCATTGCCATCAAAGTTGTTCCATGTGTGTGGGACAGTGTCGATGATGAAATCGAATTTATTTAGCGAACAATACAAATTTTACAAATAAAAAGTAAAATCCTCTTCCTCTTTGCCATGTCCTTGATATGGAGGAAAGAAAACCCATCGATTGTTGATTGATGCAATTAATACAGATAAATCGATCGCTATTCAATTTCAAGTTCTCTATGTCTGTCTAATATATGTATGTAAGTGCCATTGGATTCAACCTCATCAATCGTTTCAAAAATGGTTAAGCTGCTTTTTTTATTCGACGATTCCATCAATATTGAATAAGATTGTGCGGCTTTCACAGACTCAGCCATGCCTCTGCACATTGCCATCAATGAGCAATGAGCATGACTTCCAATAAATAATTTATCTCAAACACGAAAGAGAGAGAAAAATTCTTTAGTTCCGTTTTCAATTGTAAACATTGCATTATTATTGAAACTGTGAATCAAATTCAAAGACGAAGGGACACAATGGAATAATTCAATACAATTGTATAAACATACATTGCAACAAATAGAAAAAAGTAGAGAGAAGAAAGAAAAAAAACTGTCCAATTCCTTAACATTGTACGCACTCGAATTTAAGATCTCAATTACGAAGAATGGCATTTTAAATTTTGACTTGTAACAATGGAAATATGTTCTCGTTTTGTTTTGCTCCTTATTTTCGTTTTCCATTCGCTCATCTTTTGATTCGATGGAGTATGAGTCGTGCGTACAGTGACACAGTGAATAATAATATTCGGATTGTTGCGTCGAATGGCAAAATTAAATATGGCACAATATGTGGTGGCAAAAATCAACGTCAATATGACAATCGTCTTATATAAATCTTATAAACCTGTGGATTTCCAAATTGGCTAATGACAAACGATACATGGTGATACATTCCATCCGTTTCGATGATGGGGAATGTGAGAACCATTTGAAATTTACAATTTACCATTGAACATTAATCCCTTCGTTGTTCTTTCTTCTTTCTTTTCTTCATTAATTTGTAGCAGTTGCATTGTGAACAAAAACTGAATCGAATGTGTGTACAATGAATCCAGTGAATGGGGATGTTGCGAACGACTATTATATAATGCTTAACTAAAAGTACTAATAAAAATAATAATTGATAAGCTGTTCATTGTTCATCGCGTTAGTGGATTGCTTTTTGTAAAATTGAACCTGAAACAAACCAGCATGAAAAACATTAATCTTTTCTTCAGAATCCAATTGGAGAGCAAAATTATTGTGTTTGTAAAAATGTTGATCGCTTTTGTTTGTTCTAATGCAATTCATTCAAAAAATGGTTATGAAATCGAATACTTTTGATCTTGATTCATTTCTATATTTAAATCGTTTTTTTTTCGGAGAAAAACAGCAAAATTACAACAAAGTTAAATTAAGTTTTTCAACTAGCGCTCCTATTGTCAGATAACAAAAGCAAATCAATCGTTTGCCCGAAGTTAGACTAAATTCATAAGTTTAACAGCTCCAATGTATATTCACCGACACTTGGAAAATCTCTGAAATTGCTCGTCATGGTCCATCAACGGAATATTCTCACATTCTCCTTTTTTTTTTGTTCTCCAAAACCGAAAATTTCATATTTCGCATCAATTAAATAAAAATCAGCAAAATCAGTTTTCGCTATGTATTAAATTTGTGGCGTCCCTATCGGAATACATGACCGAGATCATAATGTATCCATAAGTTGTCTTCATGTAAGCTTAACAATCGATTGGTGGCACCAACAGTCGCTCAATGAACCTCAAACAATGTGTTTTTATTTATACGTCGAATGTAAAACAATGTGCAGTTTGCATTGAGCCAAACAATGAGCGGATTAGTAATGGCGATCGGTATTATGACTAAGCGAATATTACATCAGTTTTGTTGAAATGCATCAAAAATTAAATTAAAAATTTAAAGTGAATTCAAGATATAAGTGCGGGAAATCAGTGATTTGTGTGAGTAAAACCGGATTGTTGATCAAAATTTCGATAAGGGCAGAAAACTTGATCATTTCCAAATTTAAAAATAATGATTTAGTTAGAACATCGATCGATACGTTGCTATCAATTCAATTTCAAATAATATTTACTCATCTTTCGAATGTTTGATTTCATTCATTTAAAAAAAAAATAAAATAAAATTGAATCCATAAAACTATGGTATCGTTTGTCAAATAGAGCGAGATGTGAAAATGTTATCGGCATTCGAAATTTCGGACTCTACGCATTGCTCTTCTTATCGAAATAAAATTTTAATAATGATATGATTTCATATTATTGTCGTTATCATCGAACAATAGAATCAAGATGAAATATGAGCATCTTACTGAAGCTCTGCAACTAAAACCGAAGAAAACCACATAAAGCAATCCAATGAAATCGATCGATGTTGTGGTCGACTCACAACAACTCTGATTCGTAATTCGATTTGTTTATTTTGTTTTGTTTCTTTTTCTTTTCCCCTCTCTTATCTAATTCATACAGATTTCATATCATAGATTTTGCATTCATTTGAATGTGAACTTTGAAGCGGTGAAGTGATTTTTTCATTTGATCATATTTTTTTTTCTCTAAATCGAAAAGCTGTTATATATTACGAAATGAGTATCAAAACGCGCGGACTAGTATTTGCAACATTTTTTATTAATTGTATTGTTGTCGGTCTGCTGTTGGCTAGTTTATTAACCGATCATTGGATTGTTTCGGATGCAAAAATTGAACATTCTACAAATTCTTATGGCAAACTGCATTTTGGTCTATTTTCTGGAGAAAAGAAAATGGATTTTGGACTGGGTGCACGATCATCAAAAATCGATATACCGTCTACATTGAAAAGTGAACCGAATTTTATGAGCTATTGGCTTTGGTTGGGTGCATTTGTCGGTACTGGACTTGGTTTGTTTTCAAGTGCTGTTGGTGGTATTGCATCCGTTATGAAATCAGCTTCACAGCAAAAGAAAACCGGAACTATGGTTTTATTATTTTGTAGTAATACGGCTTCCGGTTAGTGAACATATTATGTTTTTTTTCCAATCACTTATGATTACTTTGTGATATAACATATTCGTTTCATTTATTTTATTTTTTTTTTCGTATCGCAGCGTTATCGCAATTATTGGCGTTTGTTTGTTGGATCGCCGAATTCTATGCCTATTTAAAAGGGAACGTTTTAATGGCCGAAGATCGAAAAAGTCAATGGCATTCAACGAATTTATCTACGTTTGGCCATAGTTTTTATTTTGTATTGGCCGGTTTTTTGTTTGTGATAGTAAATATAATTATTTTAATTGTAGTTATGATAATGGAAAAGAGAGAGCGACGTCCGGCTCGAGAGGAGCCGGTCGATGAGAAGACTGTTGGCGCCATTATGCTATATTAATGACAATTTTACGTTTTCATCTTTTTTTTTCAACTTGTTCAATCGTTTTGAATACTCAGGAGCTTTTAAATTTTCCAACCACTGCCAATTTTATAATTTATTTAATTATGCTATTCAAATGGGAGTGAGTTAAGTGTGTCCATCGTAATGCATCGAAAAATAGCTGTTAATACAACCAATAATTGAAATATTGTACA
>GL501517.1:8466745-8537763 GCA_000149185.1 Mayetiola destructor
GGCCTCATGAAATAGAATTAATAGATGAACAAAAGAATGGAAGAGAGAGAGAGAGAGAGAGAGAGAAAGAGAAAGTTTTGTGAAAATGGAGAACTATTTTGGAAGTTTATTTTACCAGCTACTAAAGTACGTTCCCAGATGCCTTCCATGCGATCGGTGATGAAAACAGCGGCTGTGACCAGTGTTGCCAAGAAGAAGACCATTCTTGTTTTTTTTTTTTTTGAATTTTAAGCAATGCAATCAGTAAACGAACAATAAACTCAAAAATAGATATAATAAATACGTACGTCATTATAACGCCAGGCGCTGCATATTCTTGAAAATCAGCATCGAACGATGAATAAACAGGCTTTTTGAAATTGATGGGAATTGTGGCCAATGCTCTTGGAAAACCACAATCGGACATCAAATTCTGAGCAAATGAACCATATGCTTCACGTAATTTTCGTTCAAGAAAGAAGGCCACTTGTTGATTGGACATATCAAGCCGAACTTGAATCTCTCGATTTTCAAATGATCCAATCATTGCGTCACGATTATTATCCAAAAGATCTTTGATTGATTCGGTGAAATTTGATGCAAAATGAATAAAACCAATAATATTCGCCTTTTTTGCTTCGGCATACGCTTCATCCTTTGAATCGAAGTGAATCTGTAACACACAAAAAAAAAAACGAAAATTTAATATTAAATAGGCGAGTTTGAATAATAGAAACCGATATTCTACCTGTATTGCATATTCTTCTGGTATTTCTTTTAAGTAACGACACGATATTTTCGTCAAATTACAGTCATATTCATATGCTTGGGCCGTTACCAGCGACGTATTAAAACATTCTTGCCAATTAGCAGTTTCTTCATTAACTATTCCTAACTTTAAACTCTTTGGATTATCACCTATGGCTAAATAAAAGCAAGTACACTGCAGTATTGGAAACAGAAATGTGAACAATACGCCACTGTGAAAAAGAAGAAGAAATGACCGGGAAAAAGAAACAATAATAAAAAAAAATTCAATAATCAATCAATTGAATTCGGTGAATAATGAATGATGACAATAATTTTTCGTTATTTTTTGTGTATGTACGTAGATCGATTGGATTTTAAACTTACGATGGTTGACGTATTAATTGTAATAAATTCTTCGTTAGCAATGCCTTCATGCGAATCTGTGATGTAAACGATAATTTACCAATTAAGGTGTCTGGCTTTTGTTCATGAAACGATAAATTGCGCTTTAATTTCTGTTTTATTGGAATTTCATTCTGGATATCTTCGATTTTAGCATTTGAATGATTGTCTCTGCCGTCTTTTGATTTTGTAGATGAATCGATTTTCGAATCAGTTTGTTGTGGTTCGGATTGTTGTTGTTGATTTGTTGAATTTTGTAGAAATTTTTGGCCGGCAACACGTCCCAATGTTGCATCAGCTTCATCGGATGTACCATGCTTTTGGCATAATATCAAAAATGCATCTTCCAAATTATCACAATTGTATCGTAGCATGATATTTGCTGGTGTATCTTCGGCTAATAATATACCGTTCCGCATCATACCAATCTATGTATTGAAAAAAAAAATAATAGAGAATCGTGATCATTTTGATTTTTCTTCTTTTTTTTTCTTTTCGTGAGCGATTGAACTTACAGAATTGGCTTGTTTCGCTTCATCAATATAATGTGTCGTTATGATTACCGCTAATTTGCTGGTTCGAGTAGTTTCCACCAGAAAATTCCATATTCTATGAGAAGCAGAAAAGATAACAACATATCATTATTATTATTATTATTATGAAATGTATGGTATTTTGTAAGAAGGCTCACTTTTCCCTGAGTAATGGATCCAACCCGACAGTGGGTTCATCCAAAATTACAAGTTCCGGCTCTGAAGGCAAAAAAACGAATTAAATTCAGTCAAAATATAATAATATTTAATTCAAATTATGTTTACCATGAACAAGGGCACATGCAAATGAAACTCGACGCTTTTGTCCACCGCTTAAATTTTCAACCAAACGATCACCATCCGGCAATTCCAGAAGATCTTTTAAAATTTTGAAACGTTCACGTATACGATCATCGTGCATGCCATATATTCGACCAAAATAGTAAATTGTCTCCTTGATCGACAGCTCATTTACCAAAGCAATATCCTGTTTGAAGAATATTCACACACACACAAAAGAGAATGATTGAATTTAACATTAATTTTTTTTTTTGTAAAAATCATAACAAGAATGTGTGCGTCATTCAAAATTTTACTTGTGGCATATATCCAATGCGTGGTCCCAGTGCGGTAGCTAAATTCGTATTCATTTTGGATCCAAGGACCGTGATTTGACCCTCTTGTAACTTTTCTGTCCAACAATACATGATAAAAGTGTGGTTTTCCACATCCAGATGCACCAAGGAGCCCATAGCTACGTTTATTAAAATATTCATTTGAAAAGAAAAAAAAATGCATCATCATTAATCGGTTAATATAAAATTTTATGATGGATGATTTGCTTCAATGAATCGTTTTGAATAAAAATGATAGAAATTATGATGATATTTTAGCTAATTGATGAAAACAAATTTGAATTTTATTATAACGTTCCGCGTTCTAGGAGATATTGCAATAAGCCACGTGTGAAGTATGAAACATGTGATATTTGTTTGCAATGTATGCACATCGTAATTACGAATTCTGGTAAAACTTGTTTTAGATTTAATTCGAATAGGCCAAATACGTTGTCAATCTTCGTTATCGTCAAACGTTTTCTTAAATAAATATGCACGCATCATGATGTTCTTCAACTAATACATGTTAATTTATTAGCCCGTCTTTCGTATTTTGTATTTGTTTTCTTATTGTTTTCTCTATATTTTATTCATCATTCTAATTTTAATTATGATCATTTTTTTGACCGTTTTTATTCATTCAATTAATATAATGCATTAAATTTGTGAAACACCTTGAATTTTGCACACTGCACGATACACACATAAGAGCATTGCAATTGCAAATGGTTATTCGCACATTATTTTCTCCATTAATTTTTTCAAATGATTGCATCAATAATTATTATTATTATTGGAACCGGCGGCCACTTATAACAAACTCAATTTAATACCATAACACACAAAACAAAACGTAGAAAACGGAATTCAGAAATTTTATGCGAATACTTACATTGAACCAATGGGAACGTTCATATTGAGATAATTCAAAATGATCTTTTTATTTGGATCATTTGGTTTCCCATAGAATTTGTAACCACCTCTAACTTCGACGGCAGCCATCGTGTATTATATTTGAAGATAGCGTTGACGGTTGAGTTTGGGTTTGTCTTCGATAAACCTGTTTGAACGATGAAACAAAATCGGATACAAAAATCAAAACGAATCAAATCAATTTCAATTTCATTAAATATAGTATAATAATAATTTTGCTTCAGTTTTGATTCATCATTGATATTCTGTATTAATCCTCTAACAAATTGTACAGCTAATTAGTTGAACATTGTTCAATGAAATTGAATCGTTACTATGAGCCCGTTTATATTCTTGCTATCAAATCACATGATGCGCAGTCGAGGAAAAAAATTAATTCTCATTTGAATTCACAATTAACACATTATTTTATTTACTCTTCTTTTTCAAATAAAAATAGTAACAAACACAATCGCTCCATGTGAGGGCTTATTATTATTATTAAAATTTTCTATGAATTATATTTCAGAATGTGAGCCGAACAAAATCATTTCATCGATATATCGTGTGTCATGTAATACAATAGTTCCGATTAATTCAAGATATCAAAAGTCCATTGATATGTGTAACATTGATGTGAATCAGAGATTTGATTGTCATTGTTTTCTTTTCACGTTTGATTCCATCTTCAGGTGAATGTTTCCATTAAAAACTATTATTATTGTGAATGCAGTGCACCGTGCGCATTTGAGTATTGTATATAGTTCTGGTTCTTTTTCATTTCATGCTGTTGGATCACGGTTCGTAGTCGTTGTGACTATAATTTCGATTTTTGGTGATTTTGCTCAATGAAATTTAGCGATCTTTATCGACCGCCCATAGAGTGATTTGAGTTGATCGGGCACATGCATATTCCATTCCGTACGTGATTTTTTTTTAAATATTTTTATTATTGTTGTTATCTTAACGGTGTAGTTCATTAAAAATATATCGGCACGACGCTTTTGTTTCAAATTCCAAAAAAAAAAATTTAAAAGGAGAAGAAGGGAGCGAAAAAAGACCGTAGATAGGAAAACATTTTGATTTCTATGATAACTACGATTGCGATGCAATTCAGTTTTTTTTTTCTTCACAGTAGTTAATGTATTTTTACCATTGCAGTGCATCCTGCACATTGCGCGCATTGCCCTGTTTTTTATAATATGTATCGAATATGAATCGATTGGCTAAATGAACATGCAAGTCGCAAATCGCATTAATTGATAAAAGCTACCAATTTATCGCAATCGCTATAAAAATATTAAAATAGTTCTTGGCAAAATGTCCACGATTCCGAAATTTATATACAATAAAATAACGGTAAATGCAATATTCAATGAAATACAACTCATTATTTTGCTCAGGCTTTCAACGTACGAACGAAAAAGAAAACGATTTTTTTTTTTTGAAAAAAATAACGAACGTTCTCACCGCAAACACTTCAATTAATGTTAAAAACTCAATGGAACATGTTTCAGTGATGTGTCATTGATGTCTTCATGACGACGGCCGTTGTATTTATAGCCATTTTGCCTTAATTTTTTTTTTACATGTATATTTCTTCTTCTTTTTTTTGCAAATGAAAAAAAGAAGAGATTATTGAACAAAAATCGGTACGTGCATTAGCACAAATGATTTTAATTTATTCGGCACACAGGGGCAAATCGTAGAATAAACCCAAACCAACTATCAAAAGGTAATGTGATGACAGCTAATAACTAAACGAACGAACAAACAACCTAATGGAATTATTATAAGTTGCTATATCAAATACAGAATATAAATATAAAATCGCTTCGCAACAATAAGTTTTGGATTTTTGTGCGCATCATTTAACAAGTTTCGATATGCGAATCATCTATTTATTTCAATTGAATATATCTATTGCTTGAGACACCATTTAACGGATTCTATTCGTAGCGCATGCAATTAATAGCCCTGAATTAATGACTTGCAATACCTCGTCTTAGTCCATTTTTATCTCTTTTTCTTTCGAATTGAATGCAATGAGATTTTTATGCACCTCCTGAACGGTAGAGATGGAACCAATATCAAAGTTAAAAAGGAAAAATGACTTTATTCTGATATTTGAGCAACAACAAATTGACAATGGATTAACAGCAATCAACCGAAAGTGCGAGATGTTTAATTGGTGCGATATTCTTGATTTTCCTTGAAATTTCCAGAGCATGGAGTAAAAGTCATGACATTGTCTCAGTGAAAACACGTTTTATTTCATATTTTTAGCTGAAATTCTTCTATCCAAAGAAGAAGAAATGAAAACAATTAGCCAGACAATGGCTGGGCTATTGGGCTTTTTTCTTGATTGTTATTCGTCATTCAATCACAAACGGACGCAATAGTTTGCTTCAACAACAATAGTGATGACTGATGGCTCATCAAATCATGTGTGATGACGCAAGTAAATCTACACAAAATTTCGAATAACTAAAATGGAAAGGTGAATTCAGTTTTTAAATGAAAATGAACTTGTTTGAAGTGCTATGAGAGATATCAACTCATTTTGAATTCAGTGCGTTCGAAAAAGATGAAGGTTATGGAAAAAAAATTTGGGTTAACCACCATTGAAGCGATACAATGCACTACTCAATGGTTAATGCTTAATGCTTGCACATTATTATTGTTCACATTGGTACACATGAATTCAATTTGTTTGTTTTTTTCTTTGGCGTAATTGCCATCGATTTATTGAACCGGCTTCGTTTGATTATGCTTCGTGTTTCAATGGATAACCTGAAGATCATTCGGAAAATCATAGCAATATCTTCCGGGCCGATTGAAAAGCAAAAACAATAATCAAAATTTCAAAGAAGTTTCTATGCTTGGATTCGAAATGAGCCAAATCAGCCACATCGAAATCCTTCTCTTTGTTGACATTTGTTTTTCGCGTTTCATTTGAATTTCCGTTGATAACATTGTTTTTGTTTTTGCTTTGTGATGAGTGCACAATCGTTGTTTTCTACCGTTCTCGCGAGAAATAATTGGCGTCATCCATGTATAATACTTCCAACTAACATGCATTATTATGATGCGTATGTATCTCTGCCAAAATGGTGTTTTGATGCATTACACAAATACACATAGCGATATGTGTTCATTGTCCATTGTCTATTGACCATAATAGTTTAGATACACACTTTATTGCATTATATATGATATTATAGACAGATGGAAGTTTCGTCATAAAAATACGGCATCAGCAAATGTTAAGCCATGTGACACATTGAGTTAAATCAAAAGAAACAATTCAAAGTGAAATGAAACACAAATCACGAATCAAATCTACACATAAAACCGTATGCTTAATGCTATTTAATGTTGTTTAATAAATTCATTGAATACACATTTTATATATGGTTTATGGTTATCTTCGTTGCCGATTGCCAATGTGACCGATTGCCTATTTATATACATATCACATACGTATACATGTATAATGTATACAAAAACAACATCAACAACACATCACCAGCAGCAACAGCATACAAATCTGTTGACCGCATTAAACTTCTGTGCTATCGTTAGGCTGACATCGTTTGCGATCACCATCATTCATTTGAGTGCATAAATAGACGCCGTGCATAAATTTTTGGATGTTTAAACACATAAATTAGATGAATAAAAAAAAGTGTGGAAAACCCGCCACAAGATGAAATAGTTCAAAATGTGTGTCCGTTATCAGTTTAACATCATCAATATCATATGCAATGAATGTCGTCAGACACCAATTTTCATCGATTCAAGACCATGTTAAATAATAAATGGTGTGAAATGGTTGCCGATTATGTCATAGTACCTTTTTTTTTTTTTTTTGTTCTTTTCGCCTTCTCTTTCATCTCATTGATCCGTTCGTCGACATAACACTATATTTCTGAATGATTCAAATGGTTAAATCTCCGAATCTCTCGTATCGTTTAAAGTCGTCCCAATTATTTTATTCAGCAACAACAACAACAACAACAGCCGAAAATGGAACGGTCAAAATGCTTATATGCTCTCAATTTCGTTTGGTTATTATTGCAGTTGTTGATTGCGTGAAAGGGACGGTGGCTGTTGGAGGCAGTATTTTTTTCAGCTTTTTTAAGATTTTGGCTGTGTATCGAAACTATTAAACTTTTATCGAAGGCAAAAAATCGTCATAAATATATATAATTTATATTATAATTGCCAATGGGCAATGGCTTTAATCTTTAATGCAAATAAATGTTGCACGTACTCAAAAATATCAATTTGGAATAAAACGTTACAAAAATGAAAATGATTATTATTATTAATAAAATGATCGATTTATCAACAGTGTTTACTGTCCACCTGATCAACTAAAGTTTAACTGGTTAATTTTTTTGTGAAAAGCGAAAAAAAAATATTCAGAAACTTCTTGCACGAAATTCGATTTCAATCGACGCAACATAAAATGGTCGTTCAATATTTGATTCGCGTGTTACAATTTGGAATAAACCGTTATTATTCGAATGGATCGATAACAGAAATCAAGGCCACGGAATTAGACGAATATTGGAATCGAGAAAAATAATAAAACTTTTCATGTTTCAAAAATATTGTTCGGTTTTTTGGTAAATTTCCGTTTTGTGTGCGTGTGTGTGTCAGTTTCTTATTGCCATCGATTTTGAATAACTCTGACACCGAAAGCACTTGATAGCAATCATTTTTGTGTCCTCTTTCATCAACCGTAACTGACAATTAAATCGCATAGTATTTCAAAATGCGACGCTCAATGCGAATAAAATTGCATGATACATGATACAAACATTCACACACATTTATGAGCAGTCATCAGCATCACATTCAATTGATTTGTTAATTTAAGCGTGTTGCAACCTTGAAACACATATTCACTAATTTTAAAACCACAACCATTTATGTACAACAAACGGTAAAAAACGATTTATTTAAAATATATATGAACAATGGAATGAATCGAATGACCGATGTCAATTGATGAATGAAAACAATCGAATTTTCATCGAAAAGTTTGATGACCATGGACTTTATTGCGATGTTGAATTGTTTTTCTTTTGTCTTTTTCTTTTTTTTCCATATTGGTTTGGTTTAATGTTGATTTTGAATGAATGATGACTTGAATTTTCCAATTCAAGCGAATCGACATTGTCGACGATGGGAAAATCATTCCGAAAATCATAGCTCAACAATCATAATTTTATTCAATATCCTCCGGACCCATTGAAAAGCAAATATATACTTTTTATTGAAATAATAAAATCTTATGAACTTGATTTAATCGAATCGAGACTTCAATCGGAAAAAAACGAGTTTTTTTTTTGCTCATTTCACATCAGTCAGTTTGATAGTCGATAACAATGTACAATTGTGACTATAATTTTATATGATGTTGTTTCCTTTGTTGTAGATTTCAAGTGGAAATTTGAGGAAGTTAAGCTCAATTTTACACATTTCTTTTAATGTTTTCAACGAAAAAACAAACAATCACATCAGTTTTATAATGTTATACTTGACAAAACGATAATAAAACAATTTAATAAACAATACGACGCAATGGCCAAAGTGTTTTCTATGATAATTTTTTTTTCTTAAGAAATTTGGTTTGTGGTCGCTTAATTGAATTGATTCCATTTTCAGCGTTGGTAAAAAGGAAATTTTTCGAGTTCATTCAGTAAATTGACAAACAATGTGAAACGAATGGATGTTAAATATTTTTTCGGTCAATAAATTCAGTCCATAAAAGTCAATGTTTCTGCCAACGAATGTTGAGAAATAAACTACTAAAATTTTGAAAAAAAAAAAAAAAAAAAATTTCGCCGACATATGATAATTGAATTGATGGAAACACTCAAACCATACCTGTCAGCAACAATGCACCAAAACTATGAGCAAATTTTGCAAGATATTTGCACACATTTTGGGACCGGTCGTTTCAAAAATTATTTCCGAACTGATTTCGAGTTCACAATCAACGAGAGTATTTGGTCTGAATGACTTTTCTTCGGAACATAGCATTCACACGTTCACGATTTTTTTTTTTTTCATTTCAGTTTTCTATTAAATTCTAGGGTTCAAAGCAATAAATTTCGATTCAATTCACGATTTCCAACAAATATGTCCATTTGCACGATTGTATGGATCGTGTGTACTGACTTTACAAGACAGAGAGACAGAGACAGAGAGAGAGAGAGAGAAAGTGAAATAAAAGTGTTCGCTTCCAGGCATGATTGTCCACCAACAAACGATATAAATAATTTCCCAAAATAGCGTACAAGTTGTTCGCGATTTGTAACAAATGACCGAAACGAATGTAACCTTCAAACCGGCTTTTCAATCATAGATCACGAATTTAGAGTGGAATCATCATATTTTCTCATCGAATATGCATATACTTTTTTATTAATGTAGTATATTCAAATTGATAAATTCATTTAAATTTGAATATCACTAAAATAACATGCACCGTAATCCAAAGACGTCACAAGAGCCAACAACCGTCAAACGTTCGTTTTTTTCTTTTTAGAAAAAAATAGAAAAAAATCATTAGTCATCGAATAGTTTTCGATTAAAATGATTTCAATTGCTTTGGTATCGATTGGATTTTTCCGAATCGACTAAATTCATCGAGAACAGAACCAGCCACACTTATTTTGAATTTACTCGAAATTTAATTAATGTGAACGGCATCGGTTTTATTTATGTGTGCTTTGTGCTTGTTGTTGTTGTGGTTTTTTTGGCATTTCCTTTTCCATTGCATCTCGATACCGGTACCTTGTAATTGGTTTCCATTGGTTAAAATGTTAAAATGTGTAAAATATGAACTATGTGCATGGCCAAAGTTCGACCAGTATTTGTAACCATTCAAACGTTCACGGTAGCAAGCAATTTCTTGTGTAAACCAATTTCGTGTTTTTTTTTTTCAAAAAGAGAGAGACGTAAAAAATGCGTCATTTATTTATTCGATATGTGTATTATAGGCAACGGTGTTTGCAATCTCATCAAGGATAACGGCCCAAGCGCTAATTTTAATTGCAACAGGCAATCGCAATGAAATATTCCGTGTAGATTTTGTGACTACAATCCAACAAGTAGCTATTGATAGCTGTTAAATGAGATGGCAAGATGAAAGCAAATTGCATCAACAATATCAGCAATAATTTCAAATAAAAGTTTATTACGTTCAAATTGTCGTTTTATGGGAAATTGATCTTTATGCGCGGCACATTGAGTGGCAGGTTAGTATACATATTAATCGGCACTTTTTTTTTTTTTTTTTTTTTTTTTAAAAAAACATTCCGTAATTTGTTTATCTTTTCATTTCCAACCTCTCAGAATTCATTGCAGACTCACTTTTTCCACTTTTTATGAATCTAAGAGTTGATTTTTATTCTGTTGACGAGTTTATTGTGTGTTAACCTTTTCTTTTTTTCTTCTAAATCTGGTCATTTATAATGTAAAAATGTGTATAATTATTGACTTGTGTGTAATACAAGCACAAAGTAAGGGAGCACACTTGTGATAGCATTCATTTCAACGAGTTTTATTGGATTCAATCGATGAACACTATAATTAATAGTGTGCAATGTGTGTGCAACATAATTTTGGATGGCAAAGCAAGAAGTGATTTGAAATTCGAATGGAGAAATGGAGAGAGGGAGAGAGGGAGAGACGGGATTTAATGAAAGAAGACTAAAACATACAAAGAAAAAGAAAAAAAAACATTAAAACTATGAAGGAATTCGTTAACATCGATTGTTTGTTTATCTTCGAACGTTCGAATAAGTATTGTCGATTGCATAACAAGCATCTAAATCGTAATTCAATGAATATTCGGTCGATGAAACTTTAGCAGAAAAAAAAATAAACTACGAAAATTGCCGAATGAATAATATGTCATATACAAAAATATATGTCAATACTTGCGAAATGGACCGACGATTTCATAACAAACCGCCTAATCATTGAGATTGGATGTGATATGAAGCATCGAGCATCGATCAATCGCCGATTTTTACGTCGAACGTTTCCATTCATACACAAATACGATAATTTTTCCTAATGATCGGCTACATGCAATGCTCGATGTTTATTCAAAGAGATCAAATATTTTAATGGATGGTTTATCATCTCTTCTTCTTCTTCTTCTTCTTCTTCTCTAGATATTTGCTATTTCCTACAACACTATCATTCACCGGCTTTTGCTTACCACACATACAGAACTTTTAATTTCAAAATCAAGGTGTTACTTATGCATAAAATGTGTAATTCAAATGAACAATACAAAGATTGATATAATATTACGACGCACAATACCACATTGAAATTGATTTAATGTGCGATATGATTTGATTTGATGTATCACATTGTTTAAATGCAGCAAATAATACCATATACCATACATAACAGATGAATTGGGACATTGGCCACGATACTTTGAATGTGGACCGATTAAGTAATAAATAATAATATAAAATACAACGAATTGATGCATGGACTGAATGGGCATCAAAATGAGACCAAAATAATTTAGCGATATGTTTGAACGAAAACAAAGGATTCGAAAATGATTATTGCATCGATGTTCGATGATCGATTGAAAGAATTAAATATGCTTAGAGTTGAGAATTGAGAGATACACATTATCAAAATGGGACACTCATCGAAATGGGAGTGTGACCGATTAAGCCCAAGTACTGTTATTGATACTAGCTTCGGAATACTTTGAATTCGATATTCATGTGTCCTATGGTTCGGACTTTTTTTTCGCTTCTTCTTTCATTTCTTCAAGATTACATAAAATTAAGCTAACAGAACGACGTAACAATCCATTTAATTTTTTTTTTTATTATTAAATATTATACAATATGTTATTATGGTGTATATGAAAATTACACCATTTCAGTAGATATGCATACACAATATGTTTGTATTTGTGAGTCCATTCCTGTGTGTACATGTGCTCAGTGCACATAAGGGCATCGATGAATGCATTGCAAGCAATCACTTATTATTTAATTTCTGTTTTTCTTCTCTTTTCATTTTCGGTTTTTTTATTTTCCAGTGGTTAAAAGAGTAGCATAAAGCACTGTCATCTGACTGCAAATTGTGAACCAATTTTTTTTTTCTTTTCTCGCAAAATGATGGAGCCAAAGAAGTTTTTCGCTACAAGCCGATGCTCATGGGCGAGGAGAGTGAAATAATTGAACTATCACATAAAATAAAATGATGAATATGTACAAATCACTTGCCAACCATTCGAATGCTACACTGTCTTTTCATTGCGAAAAAAGAACGTATACAACTTGTTATAACGATCAGCGGTAAGCGACAACAATACCATCTTGATATTGGCGCATGATATTCAGTTTGTGTTAAGCATTAACATTATGATGGATATTGAATATGATATGTTATTTATCTGTTGTTGTTGTTGTTGTTGGTTTTATTTTATTTTCTGGCCAATCAAAATGAATGTGTAATACTGGGTGATTTAGAGTGCGTAATCATTCTGTTTAGCATTTTATATTTTTCTTGATTTAAACGAAGTCTTTCGATTTTTGAACGATATCAAATGCATTCTCTTTGCATTTTTTTGTTGTTGTCATTTTGTTTTTTTTTTCTGGTTGCTTTGAATAATATCAAATTGTGCACACGATTCGATACCCCCGAAAAATATCGTAATATTACATATCGATGTGAAATGAGATCAAATATTGTCAACTTAATGGTATGTGTTTGATGACAACTTCTTGGGAAATCAATGAATTATTACATTTAATTTGAATCTTCACGAATGTGAAATTGTTTTTCACATAATGAAAATGTTTTTTTTTTTTTTTTGGATAAAAATGTAATGATTCTTTGCCCTCAAAATTTACATGCATAAAGATGCTTGAATATTTCGAAAGGTGATAAACGAAATTAATCTTTACAACTCGATTAGATAATTAAGAAAAAAATAATAAAAAAATATTTCACGGAAATTCTTCAGTCCTTGGTCCTCAGACCTTGGGCACCCAATTATATTCTATGAATGTTAGAATGATTTTGCTCAATTCATATTCAACAAAAATTTCGGACTAAACTTGAAGAAACCAAACTTTGGAAACAAGAAACCAGATTGGACAAAACAAGTTTTTTAATCAGATTTGGTGATAAATTTATTTACAAATTTGAATGTTCTTTCCGTAACGCAAACAAATGGTGCAAAAAAAAGACAAAAAGAACCAAATACAAAACATTTATGTGTGACCAATGAATGGAATAACGAGTGAGGAAAAATACAATGAATGTTTTTCACTCAATACAACACACATTTTTCACTTACAATTCAAACTTGTTTGTATTTCATTCAAAACGATCGTTTCACAGCAAAAACAATAATCTCAATTTCAAACAGATTCTATGCTTGGATTTGGATAAAACCAAATCAGCCACATCGAAATCCTAATTTTTGTTGAAATTTTCTTTTCGCGTTTCCTTTCGATCACTTTTGATTCACTATTTTGTCTTTCTTTTTGGATTTTCAATATTTGAAAAAGGATGAATTTCCGTTGAAATCGTTGTTGTTGTTTTTTTCTGTTGTGTTTTTGTTTTTTACTTTTTATAATGAGCGCACAATGGAAATTGCATTCAATGAAAACAAAAAAGGAGAAAAAAAAAATCACTGATAAAAACGAAATTTTTATTATTATTATTATTATTATTACGCTTTTCAGTTAAATTTCAAATACTTCGAAGTAATTGTAAATTGTGTATTTGGGCATGCGAAACGGATCGCGCGTCTACACTCTTTACCGTCAACAGCTACACTGAAATTGAAAGTAATAATTTTTCCCCCCTGATTGCTCTGAAAGCAATTCGGTTACACTTAGCAATGCGCACTGGAAACACACTGCTGGCTGACGTCAAACAAAATATATACGAATCAAAGGAAAAAGAAGAAAATACAAAAATTATTATGTACAAAAACTTTTATAAATATAAATAAAACAACAGAAATTAGTAGGAATTGAATGTATGGGCCATCAGCCATCAGCAAAGCAATGCTTCAACGAATCACAGTAGCTTACAATTCATGGCTTTTCAAGTCTAGCATTTGAGCAACAGGCTTACAAATTTAAGCGATCGAACAATCGATCAACAATATATTTGCAAAGTATTTTCACGAAGGAATTTTTCTTTTTTTTTTTTTTCTTTTTCATGTATAAACTTATTGTATAAATGGCAATTGGCAATTGGCAACTGGCAACCGCCTGTACTGTATACACTTGACCGCACATTGTGGACATTGGATAATCAAAAGGTTTATCAAGATAAAAGTTTTTGTCAATAATAAATAAAGATGTTTCACTTTTTCCTTACTTTATGTAAATTACTGAAAATTGTATTTTTTCGGGTTTGTTCCAACGAAAGATGAAAATAGGCACAACGTTAACCATAATGTGGCATCGATTTGGTTCGAAATCGCTAAATTTATTTAATGATAAAAAATGAAAAATAAATCAAAATTATCCAATGTTTGTTGCAGTCCAAATTTTACTTTATATATTTTCCATTGGTTGAGATAAATTCCATTGGATCCAAAGCACCATGCACTTAGTGCGGCACACTGTGATTGGTTATTGGCTATTAACGGTTGAATATTGGGCCATAAAAAAAAAAATAGAAAAAATAGAAAAAACCGCTACAGTGTGTATCACCTTGAGCATTTACACATTTGAACAATTTAAATTGTAATTTACATTCGTCGCCTACTTACTTACCTGTTCGGCCGACAGACCATCAATTCAACTTGCATACAGTTATATTATATGTATACCAATCAATTTTTGTATGAATTTATTGCCATATTGTCAAGGTCGTTGTTGAGAGAGTGAGATTGTTGGATCTGTACGAATGAGATGGATTGATGAAAAAGAAGGTGAAAAACAATATAGAGAAATGTTAAACAATGTGGTGTGTGGTAATTTATGTAACATTCATCGGACGATCACGTCTCGTTGGCAATTGGCAATGTCGAACATATCCGAATATGTTTCTCACATTTAAATTGCGTATCGGTTGCGCATCAGTTGAATGATACTTAATACTTACACATGATCAATTGTCCCTATTTTCTTTAAAGTCATTAAACTGCATTAGTGCTGACTATGGATGATCAACGCTCTGACTCGAATACAGAAGACAGACTGTTTTTTTTTTTTTTTTTAGAAAAATTGATTCGTTCCAATGAACCGCCATTACTTTCAAGTCATTCCATCGATATTAATCTCCCGAAAGAGTCAATTTAGAGGAGAAATAAATGAAAAAACAGACATACAAATTGACACGGATAATGATGGCATGGCTGCAAAAAACAAGTTGATTTATTTAAACATAGACAAATACAGGCTGCTTAATGTATTGCACATTGCACACTTCTTTTGCGAATTCATCAACAGTATTAATCATCTGGTAATGTTAAATTTATGTGAATGCATGCAATACATTGACTTTTTTCCCCATAAAACTGTTGATTTATCTGTCGAATTTGTATCAAACATTTTTGAAGGTCGTTTGAAACGAACGATTGAAAAAAAAAGATTACAAAAAATGCTTACAATGCAAATGGCATGGCCGACAAAAATATAATTAATTAAAATGCTTCAAGTGATCGAATGTTAATATAAAAATTGAAACAATAAACGATGATGGGCAATGGGCAACAGCACAAGCCAAACACCAAAAATGTGAATTGTATTCGATTCGGAGTTGGACTTCAATATATTTGCAACGATGACACACCAATTGATACATTACGTTACAATTAACGAATCAAGTGCTAAACCAACAAAACGCATCGCGTGTACGAATCTTTTTTCTTTTTCACATATAAATGTATCAACCAAAATTATTGTTATGATGATCATTAATATCAACGACCTCTTTTTGTTTCCAATTCAAATTAGCTTTGGTTGTGCTCAATGCTCATATTGTTCATATTGCAATTGGCTATTGAGTATTGAGTATTCTTCATAAATATATTACGTGGATAAGTTGATGTTGGTTTTATTTTTTTATTTTTTTTTTTGCTTTTTCATTTGGTTCATTCGTTTTAGTCGGTTGTTTTTAAATCGCAAACTGCATACAACATAATCGATCCCAATCGCCAAACGTTAAACTTATTTCCAACGAAATATTCATTCACGTTTGCCATTCAGAGATATTCATGATTGCCGTTTGTTATCGGTTAAATCACACAACTGGAATTCAAATATCCGTAAACACGTATCGTATCGTATTCGGTTTTAAATCTACCCATGAATTGTAAATATTTAAATTTTGAATGTTAAAAATGTATTTAATACATGTAATAATCATTTTATTGGATACATGTGCCAATACATAATGTTTTGATGGCATTTTGCTGCGTATTTGATCAAAGAATTCATCAAATCCATATGAGAACTAATTTTCAATTTATTGATTTTTTCTTTGTCATGATTGTCAGTCGTTGGCTTTGAAATCCTTTTCATCGAATTCGTTCTAAGAACCACTTTAACAGCTAAATTTGAATATTGATTGATGTCCTATGTTTCAATTGAATTTTTTCGATCATAAAAAAAAAGAAGAAAAATATACAATTAGTAGTCGATAAAATGTAGAAAATGTGTTAGAACGTTTTATATTCACATCATCGAATTAAATTTATCGCTAAATATTAAACATCACACTGGAATATCATATTATGTAATGGTCGAAAGCAAATATTGATTCATCAGTATCCACTTAAATTCGGGGCCATTCATAAATAATACAGGAATCTAACAAGTTGTTACACAAAAAAAAAAAATATTTTGACACAGAAACAAGCAGCAGCCAAAGCCCAAAATCAACAATACCAATTGCCAATGGGACGCAATATCAATATCATCATTGATTCATCATAATCATCATTCAGTATTCAAATCAAATCAGATCAAATTAAATTGTTGATCGAATATCGGGTACTCAGGGTTTTTATTAATCGATTCAAACGTATACGCCAAATACGCATCACATTTCAAAGAGCCTAACGTTTACTGACAAATGGAAGAGCTCGGTTCTAGCATCGCAGAAAAAGCATTAGTTACTGTTTTCGATATGAATTTAATGTGAAACTGTTGAATGTTAACATTTCACATTTCACTCATTCAAATCTCACTCAGATAGCTTACAATATATTCACAATAAATATATGCTCACTCACGAACGCATTGTATTTTCAATTTTGCATATATTTATCATACGAAATGTTCAAAATGTATTCTATACAGTATAATGTGCGAGCCTACAGAAATCAATTTACTCATTTTTGACGTTGAAATGTTTTTATTCATTTATATGTATCATGTATTTATAGCCACCGAAAAACACACACTAATTTCAACCAATACCGACTCTCCAGCTATTCTCTATTCACAACAACGCCTTAGCAATTACGATGAATATTGTTTTTCTTCTTCCTTTGTTCAAATGTATTCATGTGTGCGCTATGTATGTTATTGTCATTCCATTTCGATATGTCAAAAATCCAATTCATAATACAAAATCTATAGCGTGTCCCGAAAAGCATATTTCGAATTGAATGCAACATATGTTTATACAAAAACCTCTAAAAATGGGTAATTTGAAGTAACCAATTCCATGCACAATAAGAACAAGTTTGAAAAAAAGCCGATAACTTGACATGATAATAAAAGAGTGAATCCATAGCTCCGAGTCCGAAAATTTCCAAAATCGATAAAGGCACGACATGGAAACGAGAGACAATTCCTTAACTTATTCTCTGAATCAATATTATTCGTGAATTTTTTATTCTCGAGACACGCTAGTCGCTAACACCTAGCCAAATGTAGTACATATTATTTCATATGTTTTTTTTTTCCACAATTCAGTTCAAATGTGTAGGGCAACCGAATCAGTGTCATGATTGAGTCATCGTAAATACATTGTTCGTTCTTCTCCAAAACCCCATCACCATACAAATACAGAACCAAACATTAGGCAATCGAATACAAAGAGTGAAAGAGAAGCGAGAAAGAAAAAAACAAATTCGATAACAAAAGCGGCTTCATAAACTGCGGCGCAGAAAATATTCGTATAACGAATCAGATATATTGCGTATCTTTGCTGTCGGTAAAGTAATTTTGTGCGGATCTGTTGTTATTGAAGCATTGTTATACCGGTACTAACTTTTTGGTAAGTGAATCACTTTTTCTTTTCTATTAGTTTTCTTTTTTATTCGTGTGTGTAATTGCAAAAAATTTCAATTCTGACATTGTGAATTTAGCAAAAAAGTTTTTATGTCGTTGATCTTCACATTTGAACTACGACCGAATGGTTTGTTTTTTCTTTTTCATGATATGATTTTATGCATAGTGGTGGTGCATATTAATTGTTATTAACTTGGCATTTCATTATTCCATTTCGTCATTGAGAATATTCCGCTTATGTTATCCACTTCCTTTCATTGTTGGGCAATCGATTCCAAAATATCATTTTAATATTTAAAAGGAAGTATTATAAATGCAACGGCAACCAAAAAATTGAACAAACGAAAATGAAAAATAGCTCAAAAACACAAAATAAAAAGGAAGAAGAAGTTCAAGGTTCTAGAAAGTCATCATGATGTATTTGTTACATTACACAATGTCTTTGAATTTTTCTTTATCTTTAAATTTCTTTTCGTTTGATTGCGTGGCAATTGCATTTGTATGATTTATTTTCATTTTATTTGAACATTTATGAAGAACGAACATTTCTTTGGCCATATGTTTGCTCTGTTCTGTGTGTTCTTCCTTTAATTTGTATCATCGTTTTATTTTTTTATTTTTATTTTTTTTTTTGCATTTGTATTGTTTTTGTCTTTATTTGATAATGGATGCGTAATTCGTACTCTTCTTTATTTTCTTTTTATATCGATGACTTCATTATGAAAACAACAGATTCATTCAGACAGTGCTAAAGGAGAGACTATAAATTTCGAGCTGAGTAAACATGGCCCACGATCGATTGGACGTAATTATTTTCGGTGCAAGTGGATTCAGTATGTTATTTTCTTTTTCTGTATTTTTTTATTAATTTCACAAAATTCGTTTATGGTTATTAGTTATTAGTATTGCCATTTAATTTCCATTCACGAAAACTTTGTTCCATTTGTGAAATCAATTTAATTTTATGGCCAATTTATTACTCACTAAATTTATGGCGTTTCGATTGTGATTTTAAATGCAGCCGGTAAATGGACGGTGTACGAAGCAGTAAAACTGTTGGAAGGTTTGGAATGGGGCGTTGCTGGCCGAAATGAAGAAAAGTTGAAGACAATATTGAAAGAAATGGGCGATAAAGCCAATAAAGATCTTTCAACTATTCCAATTATTGTTGCAGATGTAAATGATGAAACTTCCTTGGCACAGATGGCCGAAAAGGCCAAAGTAAGATTCTATTGAATTTTTACTGTAAGGTAAAAAAAAAACATCAACTCTCAATGCATTCATTTTACATTTCAAGATTATTGTAAATTGTTGCGGTCCTTATCGTTTTTATGGCGAGCCTGTTGTTAAGGCCTGGTATGTTTTTTTTTTGTTACACTTGCAAAAATTTCGTTGCATTGTAAAGAGTTGAATAAGTTTACAATAATTTTCGTTTTGTCACAGTATAAATGCTGGTACGCATCATGTGGATATTAGCGGCGAGCCTCAATATATGGAGCGCATGCAATTGGAATATAATGAATTGGCCCGTGAAAAGGGCGTTTATATTGTTTCGGCATGTGGATTTGATAGCATTCCAGCTGACATGGGATTGCAATTTTTCGAAAAACATTTTGATGGTGACGTTCATTCGGTTGAAACGTATTTGAAGGCATGGAATGAAGGCCCGGTTAAGGGTGCTGGGTAAGTAATATGAATACGGTAAATAATTATTATTGAATAAATATTCTGAATGCTTTTGATCATGTTGAATTATTATATTAGAATCCATTATGGAACATGGGAATCAGCCGTTTATGGCCTTGCTCATGCAAAAGAATTGAGCTCGATTCGTGAGAAACTGTTCAAGGAACCATTGCCATTCAGTAAGCCACCACAAATGAAACGACCTGCTTTGCATAAATCAGAATTAGTGAATGCGTGGTGTCTTCCATTTTTGGGTTCGGATCGTTCGGTTATGTTGCGATCGCAACGAACCTTATATGAAACCGAAAAGAAACGCCCGGTTCAAGTACAGACATATATGCAATTCCCGTAAGTTTTTCAACAAGAATAAAATTAAAAACAAAAAAAACAAAAATTATATTCAAAATTCGAATACTATATTATGCAGGTCTTTTTTGAGTGCTTTATTCGTATCATTCTTTGGAGCTATCTTTGGACTATTAGCAAAATTAAAGTGTGGTCAACAATTGCTTTTGAAATATCCGAAATTTTTCTCTTTTGGATTCTTCTCACATGAAGGACCATCTGAAGAGAATATGAAAAATTCAAAGTTTTCAATCACATTCTACGGACAAGGCTGGCCGAAAGAAGAATCATTAGCAGAGCCAACTGATCAACATCCGACACCTCCATCCAAAAAACTTGTTACTCGCGTATCAGGCACAAACCCAGGTAAATAATCGATTTATCCATCTTTGTGCAATCATAATTTGATTCCGATTATTTTTTAGGGTACGGTGCTACCTGTGTTGCTGTACTATTGTCAGCAACAACCATTTTGAATGAAACACATAAATTGCCTGACAACGGCGGTGTTATCGCACCTGGAGCCTGTTTTGCAAAAACAAATTTGATATCAAATTTGTCAAAGAATGGCCTCACCTTCGAAGTTATTTCGGCTCATGAAAATGAAACAAATAACTAATGAAAAAAAAAGCATCAAATTCTGCATTCATTTACTTAGTGTCTTACCTCTACTAACTGTACAAGGCTTGTACACCACATTTTAAAAACAAATTTCATATATTCAGAATGAAATTATTATCGAAAATTAAAAAAAATAAAAATATTGAATTGATTCCGATACATGAAATAAGTCGGCCGCTTTTCATTTTATTTGAAGTTCAAATTGTATTTTTCTTGTTTTAAATTATAATATGACTATTTTATCTTTCATCAACTCAAAGCCAGAAAATCAATATTTTCTCCTCATAATATTACTGATCATTTCTTTAGCTATTTGATTGAATTCAGTTGGTAGCGGTATTAAGATATTCGGTGATATTCGGCAGATCACGTTTCAACCATGCAGCGTTCAAGCGAATCGTCTCCACTGATTGAGATACTGTTCGTTCGGTACCAGGAAATTCATTATCTTGGAAAAATTTCTCAACTTCTAAGGCCCGTTCCTCAGATGCAAAATTTTCGGTCAAATATTTCACAAGACGTGCCAAAAGGAATCCACCCTGTCATAAAATAAAAAGTTTTAGCTGAAATTGTTCATTCAATAGCTAGAAAAAAAAAAATTGAAAATAATCACATACTTCGTATTGTGCCAACAATTTGGCCGAATTATTCTTGAAGAATTCCCAGCACATGTCACGACCTTTTGCATTAATTGCTACAGAAACAATAACAAACACCGAGTCTTGAGCACGAACTTCACTCTGAAAATCAAAATTCCAATCAATCAACCATCATATCATCATGAATGAAATTATTTGCTGTAGTTTACTTACGGATAAAGCAAAGTCAACGACACGTTTCAAAATTTCGACATCTTTGAATGAGCCCAACGCTCTTGAAATGCGATCTTTTTCCTCGTGCAAATCCGTTGCTCGATATAAACGTAGCATTTCCTCATACGTATTAATATCGCCATTTTGCATAACAGCTTTATAGCAAGCGCTACGTAAATCAGCTGGCAACGAACACTGACCACTTGCATGTAATTTAAAACGTTTTTTCGCTTCTTCAATAGCCGATGTACATCCGCACGAAATGAGCCGATTTAGAACCAAACTCCGTAACAACGTATCCAAATGGCTTTCACCAGCCTTACAATCCCATCCAAGACGATCGGCAACTGGTTTATAAAGTCGAATACCATATTCATTGAATTGTTGATCAACCGTTGTGTGTGACAACAGCGTTTGTAATTTGATTAAAGAGTTTGTAATCGATGACCAAACGGTGTAATTGGTTTCGTTTCGATAAGCATCGATGAGTTTTAGCACATCTCGTGTTGATGATCGTCCCGCTTGAACTAAAGCAAATAGATCATCAATTAAACCTAAACGATCTAATGGTGGTAACGTTCGACTTTCAATAGCTGGTATTAATAAATCCAACATTTCTGGTGTATAACGCGTACGATAATATCCAATTGTGCCGGGATTTATTTTAACCCAATCATTTTTGTTTAAATCATCAATTTCGATTTTCATTGATTTTTTATCGAGTATTTTGGTGATTACGATTTCGGATGGTGATTTTGATGTAGATATTGTAATTGGAACCATCCAGAAATAGTCTTCAGTTGGTTCAAAACCATCGGCAGTGAATTTATTTTGTGATAATGTCAATAGTCGTTTGGTTCCAATTTGTTCGGCTGATGCAGATATGACCGGAAAACCCATTTGTTTGATCCAGGTTGTCATTACTTGGCCAACCGGTTTACTGCTTGCCTCACCCAATGCTGACCATAGATCTTCGGTATGGGTATTTTTATATTGATGACGTGTCAAATAAATATTCATGCCTTTGCGAAAATCAGCATCACCAATATAATGATGTAACATTCGAATAACGCTTGCACCTTTAGCATAACTGATTTCATCAAAAATCTCATCAATTTCCGATGGATGGCCCACAGGCACTTCGATCGGATGCGAATTTTTCAAGCAATCCAATTCTAATGCTCGCGTATACATATCGGTCACGAATTGTGTCCAAATATCATAATCAGGAAACAATTTATTTACGCATAAAAATTCAACAAACGATGCATAGCCTTCATTTAACCACAAATGTGTCCACCATTCCATTGTCACAAGATTACCAAACCATTGATGAGCAATTTCATGGCCAACCGTCAATGCGATTGATTGTTTCCGAATTAGTGACGTATTTTCGGGATCGACCAATACAAATGATTCACGATATGTGACCAAACCTGTGATAAAGGTTAAAAAAAGAAAAAACAAAAATTAGAAAATAATTTGCGTTGCCTTCAAAATCAATATCTAAGAAGTGTATTGTCTTACCCCAATTTTCCATTGCACCAGCCGAAAAGTCACCGATGGCAATCAAATCCATCTTTGGCAACGGATAAGCAATATTGAAATACTCTTTGTAATACGGTAAAACTTTAGTTGCAACATCTAATGCAAAAAGGCCTTGATCCTTTTTTCCGACTGGTGTATAAACGCGAACCAAAACACCATCTTTTGATTTCGCTTCGACATAATCAAATTCACCAACAACTGCAGCAACCAAATAAGTTGACATAATTGGTGTGCGATCGAAGCGAATTGATCGCAAATTTTCATCAATACTTTTTTCCGATACAACTGGCATATTTGACAAAGCGACACGATCTTTAGGAACGACCAATGTTATGTCAAAAGTGGCTTTTATAGCCGGTTCATCCCAACATGGAAAGGCTCTTCGGGCATCGGTCGCCTCACTAAATAGATTTTTGTTTTTGTTTTTGTGTGAAATAATAATAATAATAATATGAAATAATAATAATAATAATGATACGTATTTTAATTTAAAAATGAAATTTATTAACTCACAATTGCGTTACACCTGCATAACGTTCATCACCGCTGGGTGTGTAATATTTGCTTCGATAAAATCCTTTCATTTTATCGTTCAAATTGCCTTTAAATACAACATGTAGAACACCTTCTGTTCCTTTCTGTAAAACGTTCGGAAATTCGAAGGTAACCGTTTCTTGTTCCGGACAAAATGAAATATTTTTTGCCTCGACTTTATCATTATCGACAACGACGACTGCACTTTCAATGGTCAAATCAACGGCATTCAATACAATTTGATTAGTTTCTTCTTCAACCTGTAATTTTTACGAAAAAAAAAGAAATAAATTTCATTAAACAAATTGAATTCTGAATTCTGAATTCAATCGATGAAATGCAAAATATGCAATGCAATCATTGGGTTTCAACTATTTTAAAGAAGACTGAACGCAAAAGGAAAACAAAAATAAATACGAAGATAAAACATATGCCCGCTTGATCTATATACTGGTGTACAGTGTACACTGCATACCCACAAACACAGTATCCAAAAGCAGGACATAAAAGCGAAAGCTAAAAAAACAAACGTAAAATGAATCGAAATGCGAAGAAGAAGAAGAAGTAGAGCCGCCGAAAGAGTGGTAAAAGATTGGGTCAATCTTGATGTATGTTTATTCTCAGTTTCTTTACGAAAACAAATGTCAATGAAAGAAACGGCGATTACGAGAAGTGGGAAACAGAATAAAAAACCGAATGAAGAAAAAAGAAGTGAAAACAAAAAAATACATAAAATAATCATGAAGAACGACAACAAAACATGCACCTTGCCGAATATATTATTAATAATAGGTTCATCAAAATGATCCTATTTTTTTTTCTGTATCACTCTGCAGAGCTCTTTTGAATTGTTTGGCCATCATTCGTTTAATGACTTCTAAATTATAATTATCTATCAATTTTAATTTTATATAATTCAATGAATGGCGTTGTCGGGTTGTTTTTGTTTAATTTGTTGAAATTTAAATACGTAAACAAAACAGATTAAACAGGAAACTAATATCAACATTAACAGCACCACAAGCATACAGTGAAATGGCAAACACGTTACAAGTAACTATGTCCATTTACTTTTGCAAAAAAAAAAAAAAAAAAAAACGTAATGAACTTTCACAATGTAGTAAAAAATTATTTTCTACGGCAACGATTTGATGATGAAAAACTGATCAAACTTGCAACTAAACATGTTCAATAAGTATTTACTATGTAATGATGTTATGTTCAACTTACCTTGAATTGAACCGATGTTTTTCCATCGAATTTAAATGATGTCAAATACGGTTTCAATTCTAATTCATAATGTTTTGGTACGACATAAGTCGGCAAACGTTTGAATTCCGATTTCATTTTATCAGCAATATTGTTGTGCACGGATCGAGATTGTTGATAGTTGAATTGTATCCAATTATTATGATGTTTATTGGAAAAGTTTAACGTTTTGAAATTCACTGATAATGATGTCAATTGATTTTTTGGTTGCACCAAAATACAATATTGTTTATTATTGACCGCTATTGAATGTTGAAAATTGGATCGTTTCGTAGCCTGCGTTAAATATGATGAAAATGAATTTCGTTGCTCTGGAATTGTAAAAGAAAAATGAAATCAAAATTAAGTTATTGTTGTTTGTTGCATTTTCTTGTCTGTTTCAATTTTTGAGCAGCACATCCAAATATTCATCAGCCCGCACATTCACACACACACACACATACACATGGATACGGGCAGACAGACAGGCACATATATTCCAACTTTCAACAGGAAGAGAAACTGTGTCACACAATACTTGACTCGTATACGATTTGCGAACAAATAAACGAATAACTCAATGAAAACTAAACTGGAAGAGATGGGCAGCATGAGACACAATAATTTTTTGCACAAGACCCTTATGTTCCATATTTTAATAAAAGAAGGACTGTCAAGGAGTTGTAATTTAAATTGAAAGATAAGTGACAACCGAAGCATATAACAATGCATAAACAAACAACGAATGGCACCATTCATCAGAAGCCCGACTAAATGAGAAGAAAAATCACTCAGAAATTGAATCAATGCGAAATTTCCATCAAGAGCTATATATAGCATTTTGCATTCAGTCTGAATTTCAATCTTGATGATTTACAAAAAAAAAAAAAAAAAAAAAGAATTACTTATTATCAACAAAAGAGTCACGATTATCTAGTTGTAATATACAATGAAATTGATTTGAAACTCTTCGGAAGAGGTCTTTTTTTTTGAGAGAAAATATAAACTGCACACAGTTCATCACACGCACACAATTGAAATGACATTTGTTGGTGTGTTTGGTATTGTTGTTGCTGTTGTTGTAGTTACTGATCTCAATGTATATTTCTTCTTTTGCCGCATTTTCTCCGTAATCAAATATCATATTATCAATTATTTTTATATTTTCTGTCTTTCTCTGTTTCTTAAATCAACAAACAGTACAATATTCGGTGACCGAATATGACCACAAGGCAAAAATTTCCGAATTGTAAAACTATTTTAAACTCGAATAACTGCTCTATCATCGGAGTTGATTTGGTTGCTTTTTTTGTTTTACATTTTCTTTTTTTCTTTTTTTTTTTTTCAAATAATCACATAATTTATCTCACTTTTGTGGAACGATTCAAATTTGAACGCTGAAACACCGGATACTTGACGTGTATATGAGCTTACAGTACACTTTTGAATAGCATGTCGTACACTGTTTGGGGATGAAAATGTTGCCGCTACTTTGGTTATAGCTTGTACTCTTCGACTACCAAAATGAATGAACATATCGCTTATTTTAGCTATATATATGTGGAGTTTTACGTCGGAAAATTGAATTGAGTAACTGTAACTATGAAAATGGAATGCTCGCTGTTTTCTTTTTTTCTCTTGTCCCTTTCTGCCTCTCCAACAAATATATATATATATATATATGCATATAAATACAGGGGATAAGTGAGGTTATTTTATGTTGATAATGCTGATATGATGTGTATGTGTATGTGCAACCCAATTTTATGTGTATATATCGTATTCACTGACACGTTTCTTTACATCATTCGTATAATTTTTTTATTATATACACAAAGCACGATCGTGTGTACAATGATATGAAGCCTGTGCTTGAATTTCATACAATTTTAAATTTTTTTTTGTTTTGTTGGATTTTTTTGAAACGGTTACGACAAATACCTACGTTTGGATAAAATTTGGATGCAATTTAGATGTTTGACATTAACGGAATTCTTTAACGTTAACGAATAATTTCCATAGGATTCAATTTGCACAAAACTCACTCCAGCCAAAATTTTGGTATACTCACGAATCTTTTGTCTATATAATTCACAAAATACACATAAAGTGAATATTTTTTCTTTATTTAAAGCGAATCGAAAATTGAATTCTAATTTTAAACTGAAATTGTGCTGTGGAATTATTCTTCTTCTTTATTTTTGTTTTTTTTTGTTTCCATTCAGTTCGGTAGTTGGCACTGTTGATATCCAATATTTCGCTTGTCAAAATGTTGACAATTCGAAGCAGTAATGCCAACAAAATGTTCAAGTGATGGTTTGTTGTCGATGCCATACAATTGCGGCTGTTGCTGTTGCTGCTGCTGCTGCTGCAGAGAATTTCGATGTTCGATTATTATGTTTGTATGTATGCGTATGTTCATTGGTTCGTTTGTATGACATTTCAGTACTGAATTTCTTCTCGCTTTTTTTTTTGTAACTATTATTGTTATTGAGTGATTCCTTTGTGCAGCACAGCTCATAGATTATTTTACTTTGAACTCAATTGTTTTCGTAGTTGATAATTCGCCGAATAGATTCTTAAAAAAGTTTTTCCTTTTCATTGTTTTTGTTTTGTTTTTTAATTCTCGCAATCGTTTTGATGTAACATGTTCTGATGGTGAGCAATGTATGTGAAATATAAACCGATTACGTTGTACATATAGTTTTTGTGTGATTTGATCGATCGGAGAAAGCACAAATGAGGCAATATTTCTTGAAGGGAAAAAAAAGTTTTCGACGACCAATGTAATTAAGTAAATGTAATCGAAATTGAGATAACTTTGAACGGACGGGGATAGATTGCAGGCAATCCAAAATATATAGTAGAAGTTGTTGTCGTTGATGATAATTTCAATTAAATACAATACAAAAGCACTGAAAAACTCCCCTTTTGATTCAGCACCGTATTTGTTTCAACATTTGAAGTAGTCTAATTTCAATGAAAATTCTCTTTTCGTTTCGGTTTCTTTATGATTTGGTTTAGATATAAATTATCATTCTCATTTGTTGTGTGAATTTTTCAGAGGGTTTCATTGTTTCGATACATGGAAAAAAAAAATCAAAATAAAGATTTGTTTATTTATTTATTTAGTCATTCTCTACTGTCAAATCTAATTGTCAAATATTTGGATGGTGGAATTTTATTTTATTTTTTAAAAGAAATTTGTTTTTTCAATTGATCCAAGTACATTTCATTTTGGTTTTTGTTGTTGTACAATATTATTTCAATGCAGATCGTGCGGCCTGAAGGTGATTGAATCTGAAGTGATAAAATCGATCAATTGAGTTTTGAACGATCAATTTAACAATAATGGTTCCAATGAAAGATAACATTGATCAAGAATGTTATTTAGTGACAAAACATTCATGGAAAGGAAAATACAAACGTATTTTAGCCATTGGAAAAACGGCCATCTCCACATATAATCCGGACAAATACGATGTTACCAATCAATGGCTGTATGCAGATGTGGTATCAATTGCACCAAATAAATCCCTACAACCAAATGTAAATTTCGGATTTTTAATCATTTTATCTGCTGACACTTCTGACTCAGCTAATAATTTGTTGTTCTTGTTTTGTTTTTTGTTTTTTTGTTTTGCCTTCAGCTGAATCATGAGTTTCAATTAATACTTCGCAAAGATAGGAAATATGATACGATTAAATTGTCATCTGAATTTCGAAACGATATACTTACATCGTTATTTAAATATCATAAGGAATTTGCTGAAAAAATAAAAACTGAAGTAAGTTGTTTGTTTTCATTTTACTCTGTCATTCTAGATTTTTCATACAATTCTTTTATTAAAATTTAAAATTTATTATAGAAATATTCGGCATATAAATATCATTGGTCAGGCATTGGATTGCCGACTCAATTAGAGATAACACCATGCTCATTAGATCAACTTGATCCAACATCAAATAAAGTCATCGCCAGCTATGATTACAAAGATATTGTGGCAACAATTGGTATTCAGGATTATGAACAGGGTATTGTTATTGCGTATGGACAATTTACGCGATTGCATTTATTCCGAGCGGCTAATCATCATGAAATTGTACAAAATATGGTCCAAGCCGCCCAACAATTCATGAATATAACAATAAAGGTGGTGGGCAGTCAAATCAATCTGAGCAAATTTGAACAAGAAAAGTTCGGTGCCTATTCGTAAGTGTATTTCAATAAAAAATTATAATAATAATAATAATAAAAAAATTATATTAAATGATCATCAATTTCAGAAAAGACAACTACTTGACATCAATGTCGGAGTTTAGTGTTCAAAAAATAACCGAACGACATCCAGAACCAACCAGAAGAATCTTATGTTTGACCGAGGCAACCATTTTAGAACGTGATCCACAAACATACAGTGTATGCAGCACATTGTACATTTTACACATTTCGATGTCAATTCATTTAATCATTAATCCATTGCTTTGCAATTTACAGATATGTACATTGAGACCATTAGACGAAATATTTGCTTTAATTAGAGATTCAGAAAACATTCAATTATTTCATATTGAGTACAAAAATGGGATGACACGCTCATATTTAACTAATGATCGGTAAGTATTCGATATTCGTTCGATTTTCGAGATTCATTTTGAATTGGGAATTTTGTGTTGAATTTGCAGTGATTCATTGTTGGCGACATTATTAGATGCAGTGCGATCATGCAATAATCAAAATGTACATGTTCGCATGTCACGAACGACACGTGGAAAGCGTGTTGTTCCATTGTACGCGAATGTCGACGAAGAAACCGAAGCAAATTTATTGCGCTCAATAATCCATAATTATCAGTATCCGACAAAACGTTTTGAAATTCTTGAAAGATTCAACGCTAATATTCCGCATAGTGGACTAAACTATAGTGTTACGCAAGATGTACGTTTACCTATATACATATTAACATGAAATGAACAGCAAAATAATGACCATTTGTTTTTCTTCCAAATACAGGCCTTTTTTGCTGAAAATAAAGAAAAATTAATTTTGAGCGCTTTACAATCATTAACGCAAAAAGAGACCGAAAAAATAGCTGATGTGTCCAATTTTGAATTGGAAGCCAGCTTCCATACATTGAGACGATTGCTAGCAAGTAAAACAGGATTTGCCGCTTTCACCAATTTGCCAGGGTAATATCGTCCGTTTGGTGGATTTTTCAAATTTTGAACACATTTTCATATTTTACAATTATTAATAAATTGCTTTATATTTGTTCAGTTTTCGTGAGTCAATTGGAAAGAAAGTCGTGGCTTCATTGCATCGTAAAGATCTAGCGGTAACATATGCAGCGATCGACATGCTAAATTCCTTAATGCATTCAATATCTGGCGAATATAATATCAAACAGGAACAATTAAATAAATCATCGTTATTATCATCAAAGCAATTTTTAGAAAACTTATTAAACACATGGACCGAACATGTTAATTTAGGCAGTGGTGCTTTAGTATTATCAGCAATGTTAGACTTTTTAACATTTGCATTGTGTGTTCCATACAGTGAAACAACCGATAGCAAACAATTCGATTCGCTTTTGGAATTGGTGGCCATTCGAGGCAGAGCAATGTTTAAACTGTTTCAGGTATTTTACAAATTAAGTTTCGGGCCGTTTAGCTTAATTCTAGCTACATTATTATTATTTGCTTGCAGCATCCGTCATTGGCCATTGTTAAAGGGGCCGGCTTAGTAATGCGGGCATTGATTGAAGAAGGCGAACGAAATGTTGCAACACAAATGCAAACTCTTGCTTTAGACGAAGCTGCTCTTTGTCGTCATCTATTGGTGGCTCTGTATACACCATCAAACGATCCAACAATGGTGGCCCATCGTCAATTGTCACGTCATTTAGTAGGCCTTTGGTTAACAGATAATGAAGATGCAATGCAATTATTTCAACGTATATTTGTAAGTATTCAATATTTATCCATTTCGGGGGAGAAAAAAATTGGTTGGATGAAATATAGCCGCAAAACGAACTGCCGCATCATTTGTTTGTTTTTAGCCTGCCGGTTTGTTGATGTTCTTGGAATCAACGGATGAGGTTCCAAGCACTGATGTTGAAGATGACAAAATAAATTTTCGTGATAATCTAAATTTAGCAATTCAACATTCCAATAAATCCAAACGCAGCGCAATTGAAAAGCATTTGGAAGGCATTAAACACTGGGGTCTAAATTTGATCGATCGCCAGGAAAAAATTAATCAAGCCCTTCAAAATCGTCCTATCGTTTTACGAAATCGTCGTCAGCGAAAGGTGTCAAGCGAAAAGATTACTAATTTACCGTACTTTTTTTACCAATTCAATAAAGATCACAGCATTCCAAATTTAATTTGGAATCACAAGGTTTGCACATTGAAAATTGAAATATTGCATCATTTTTGGGCTTAACTATATTCAAGCGGTGTTTATTCTTTTAGACTAGAGAAGAGTTACGAGTTTGCCTGGATAATGAGCTGCGGCAATTCACGAGTGATAAAGAATTGTCAGGAAATGTTTTATTGGCCTGGAATTATGAGGAATTCGAAGTGAACTATCAATGTCTAGCCGATGAAATTAAAATTGGTGACTATTATATTCGTTTGATATTGGAAAAAGATGATTGGCCTCAAAATTTGGTGAAGAATCCGTGAGTTTATTCTATTAAAGGTATTTACCATCTTGACGAGTCTTTAGTTTAACTGAAATTCTTTCCTTTTTATCGAAGAATCGAGCTATTCAATGCACTGTATCGACGAGTGTTATGTCGCCAAAGGGTGAATGATGATCAATTGACAGTTACTTCTCTGCAAGCACTTGCCAAAGTATATAGGCGATATCATGAAGAGATCGGTCAATTCAGTGACATGAGCTACATTTTACAATTGTTGGATCGGGTAATTGTTGAATTCAATTTGCATCTTTCGAAAATAATATTAATGATGCATTCATTTGTTGTTTTTTTTTGTTCCATAACAGTGTCTATCGCCATCGTTGCGTGATGCGTTAATTGGACTGATTAAGTGTTTGGTTTTGAATAAAACAAATTGTCGGCCATTAATTGAACATGTAAACTATTTGGTTGATCTTATGACATTGGCGCATTTACATCAAGGGCGTGCCGTACCAAATGCAAAGACAAATGTTATCGAAGCTGGACCAAATCAACGATTCCAAGAAGAAAAAGACTGGTATTACATGATCGAAAAGGAAAATGAAAAATCTGAACGTTGTGGCCCGGTCACATTTACAGAGGCATGTATTATTGTATATTCTGTGGCACACATTGTCACATCCGAATTTTTATTTAATGAAAATTTCTATTTTATATTTTATAGTTAAAAGAGCTATGGAATCAAAAAGTGATAACCCAACGAACCAGGTGCTGGGCAATCGGTATGGATGGATGGAGATCCTTACAACAATTGCCTCAATTGAAATGGTGCTTAATGGCTAAGGGAACTCCTTTGTACAATGAAACTGAATTGGCATCGCATATTTTGGATATTCTTATCAAATGTACAAGTTTTTTTCCAAGTCGAGCTCGTGATGGAAACGCTGTATTAATACCAGGTCCCAGATTATCACGCAAATTGTCCGAGTTCATATGTTTGCCGCATATCGTTCAAGTATGTTTGACCCATGATCCAGGACTATTGGAACGTGTTGCAACATTGCTATGCCAAACTATGCAAGATAATCCAGAAATGCCAAAAGTTCATTTGACGGGAGTTTTTTATTTCATGCTCATGTATACCGGAAGCAATATTTTACCAATTGCACGCTTTTTAAAAATGACACATATGAAGCAAGCATTCCGTAATGAAGAATCAAGTCAACATTCAGAAATAATGCATCGTAGTATTTTGGGTCAATTGCTGCCCGAGGCTATGGTCTGTTTTCTCGAAAATCATAGTGCCGAAAAGTTTGCTGAAACATTTTTGGGTGAATTTGATACGCCTGAAGTAATTTGGAATTCGGAAATGCGTCGTTTGCTTATTCAAAAGATTTCAGCACATTTAACTGATTTTACACCAAAATTAAGAGGCCATACAATGGCAAGATATCCATATTTAGCAATACCTGTGATCAGTTATCCACAATTGGAGAACGAACTGTTTTGTTACATTTTTTATTTGCGTCATTTGTGCGATACGGAAAAATTTCCGAATTGGCCAATCCAAGAGCCAGTTCAGCTATTGAAACACACATTGGAAGCATGGCGTAAAGAAGTTGAAAAGAAACCTTCACAGATGACCGTCAAACAAGCTTACGAAAATCTTGGTATTGATTTGGTTAAGCATCCACAACCAGACGAAACATTACTTCGGAAAAGCTATTATCGTTTAGCGCAACAATATCATCCGGATAAAAATCCAAACGGACGAGAAATGTTTGAACGCGTAAATAATGCATATGAATTCCTTTGTTCTCGATCAGTGCTCAGCTCAAATGGTCCGAATCCAAGTAATATCGTTCTTATTCTGCGCACGCAAAGCATATTATTTGAACGATACAGTGATGGTAAGTGAAACTTATTTTACAAAATGCATCGTTCATAGAATTTGAATATGTATATATAATTGAATCAATTTTGTATAGAATTACGCCCGTACAAATATGCCGGATATCCACAATTAATTAAAACCATTCGTCTGGAGACAAAAGATGACCAGCTATTTTCAAAGGAGGTTCCTCTTCTCACTGCCGCAACGGAGCTATGTTATCATACGGTTTATTGTTCGGCATTAAATGCCGAAGAGCTTCGTCGTGAAAATGGTATTGAGACTCTGCTCGAGGCATACACCCGATGCGTTTCAATAATGGGCATCGATTCAAAGCCAACCGAAGTCCATTATCAGATCATTTCGAATATAACCAAGTGCTTTGAAGTGGCATGCAATTTTGAAAATTGTAAAAACAAAATCATTGAATTACCTCAACTCATCATGGACGTTTGTCGTGTTGTCTATTTCAAAGTAAATAATATCATTCGGCGATTTCGAAAAATTTCTTCTTTGTTTTTCTTTTTCATCGAAGTAAAATTAATTCTTTTTGTTATTATTCGATTGATTAATATAGCATTCACTATCGGTTGGATTGGTAACAAGTTTGAGTGCAAACAATCAAAGTCTACAAACGGACTTGGTGAAGAATGGTGTTTTGTGGTCTTTGCTATTGTTTTTGTTCGATTATGATTATACATTGGATGAAAGTGGTGTGAAAACAGAGGAAAAATCCAATCAACAGAAGTCGGCAAATAATTTGGCTCGACTATCGATTCTTGCGATCGTTGCCCTTTGTGGTTATGAACTGAAATTGATCCTTGATCCCAACGATCCATTGAACGTAGCAATCCGATATCAGACTGCATCATCAACGCCAACAACTGGAACTGCATCCGGTGGTAGTTCACTTAAAGCTTCAGCTCAATCGTCACCGACTACAACATCATCATATACCTCAAATGCAACAAATTTGATTCAGAATAATGCCATTCATGCAATACAAATGAACAATAACAATGGTAACGAAGTCAATAAAACTAGTAATTTTACCAGTTATGTTGGTGGTGCGGAGAAAATTGGCGACGCCGAAGAAGCTATTGAGGCCGAACGCATCGCAATTGTTGAAAAGGAAAACTTTGCAAATAACCGTAAATATACGATAAGTGGAAATCCAACGAATTTAGTTGTGAAAAAAATCGTTGATTGCTTGCTTACCGAGTATATTACCGATAAATTTGCGACTCACAGCGATTCAGATGTTCTAAAAGTATTAACATCGAATACACGAAATCCATATATTATTTGGGATAATGCAACACGTGCTCAGTTGGCCGATTTTCTGGAATATCAGCGAACAAAGAGCGCAAAGGAACAATACGAAGATATTACGGATATTTATGATATTGTGTCTGATTTTAAATTCGATGCACACAGGTAACATATTCAATCCGGTGAAGAGTTTTTGTGGAATCTTTTGGAATTGCCTTCAATTGAATCTTTTCTTTTCTTTTCTTTTCTTACAGAGATGAACTTCAAATTGGCGGAATTTATATTCGCATTTACAACGAAATGCCAACATTTCCAATAGCAAATCCAATATCATTTGTTGGTGATCTTTTGGAATATTTGAAACAAGGATATGCATACTTATTGTCAAATAAATCGGCAAATGATCGAGCGTCAAGCATCGATGGTATTCTTCAACCAATAAAGGCTGTTAATCATCCACAACGTAATAAATCATCAAGTAATGAATTCAATGATGCTCTGGCCGATTATAATAAATCGAAGGCTCGAAATCAATTAAAGAAATCAGTAAATAGTAGCGAATCAAACAAATGTGATTTTAGTGCTCAAGATGGTGATCCAATTGATAATATCATATCGGTATTAAAAGCATTAATATCTGTGATTAAATCAAATCCAAATGTTGAACTCAAATGTATTGACCATTTTGAAATGCTATTTGGTTTGGTATCGACAAATTTTGGTGTACGTAGCAAAGAGATCAAATCGCTTGGCATGGAAATTGTATCGCTTGTTTCGCGTAACAAAGAATGTGTTAACGGAATTGCCGATTCCGAAATTTTGGGAAAATTTTTAATAACATTGAAAGATGACGAATTGAAGCCCATGCAAATGAGAGTATTAGAAACATTATCTGGCCTTTTGAATGTTCAGCGCATGGTTAAAGAGGCACAGGCCAAAGGCACTGTTATCTATTTATTAGATTTATTTTGTAGCTCACGAAATCCACAAATTCGTGAATTTTGTGCAGAACTTCTTGGTAAAATGACCGGTGATAAGCTCAGCGGACCAAAAATTCGAATCAATGTATGCAAATTTTTGCCCGGTGTTTTTCTTGATGCAATGATCGAATCACCACAGTATGCTGTTCAAATGTTTGAAACAATCCATGAGCATCCGGAATTGATTTGGAATGAAAAAACTCGTGATATTGTCATTGAAACAGTATTGAGCTATAGCAATGAATTTTGGATACAGCAAACACATAATCCAAAGCATTTATGGAAAGATCCGGATGTATTGAAAGATATAACCAGTGATGAACTAGTTGTGTGTGGCGTTTATTTGAAATTATTCATTAGTAATCCAAGTTGGACATTAAGAAAACCAAAGCAATTTTTGTCAGATTTATTGGATTTTGTAACGTCAAACATCAATCGGACAACTACTCCAAAAGAAAAGGAATCATTGGAAATATCAACGAATGCATTAATTGCTTTATTGAATGCTCAACCGAATTTAGCTGATGCCGTTCCAGTGCTTGGTCACATACCAAAATTTTTCACTCAATTGTCGATTCAGCCGAAGAGCGCCTTAAGAGTTTTGCATCAGCTATCATTGTCAGAGGTATGAAATAAATAAAATATAAATAATTTTATTTTTTTAAATTTGTTTAATGTGCAACGAAAATTATTAGGTTTGTGTCCAAGCAATTTCCCAAACGGAATGCGTCAGTTCATTGAAAAAATGCATGGAAAATAATAAGGAACTTCAAGCGACCACATGTGAAACGCTCAGTCGACTTTTCAAATGCCAACATGTAAGCTCACTATTCAAATAGATCGAATAGATTAAAACCACGAAAATATTTGGATTTCAGGACTCTATGATTCGTCAGTCATTGGATTGTAATTTAATTCCATATTTGCTGAACATTCTCGATAGTAGATTGGAATTTGCTGAAAATCCTTCAATGGTAAGTGATTCGATCACATAATAACATAAATATAATATAATGAATGAGAGTTTTTCTTTTTTAAATTCCGAATTCAGGTCAAGGCTCAAATTGTAGCGGCTCTCAAAGCAATGACACTAAATTTAAGCTATGGTGATAAGGTTTCTCATCTGCTCAATTCATCTCATGTTTGGGCTGAGTTCCGTGATCAAAAGCATGATCTTTTCATAACTGACACCAATGTACGCGGGTATTTAACAGGTAATGGGTGCTATACAAGAAAAAATAAATCCCTTTTCCTATTTTTCGATTGAGTCATTTTTCAATGAAACTTTTGTATTTAATTTCAAGGTGTTGCACCGACAGCTGGCTATTTAACACAAGGTCCGAGCAAAAATATCGAAGTATTAACGTCTCCGCCGCCAATGGACCGTGATGACCCATTGGCTCGAACACATGATGATGTATAGTTGGATAGCAATCAATAGAAATTAAAATCTTTAACCCAAATAGGCATAAAGTAGAGGTAAAAGAAGAAAAAAAAGCATTCAGGAATGAAATTGACGTTATATACAAATAATATAATACGAAAGATAAAATAAAAATCAATTGATTCTTGAAAATTCGAAGCGAATATTTCATATACTCACCGTTCAATTCATACAGAACAAAATATATTATTTTTATAACACAAAAAAAAGAATGATCAAAAAATAATAATGGAAAATAAAAGAAATCTCAAATTATCATTGATTTTAACTTATGAATGATGTCAGTGTAAAAAAATTATTCAAAATAAAATTGATAGAAATGATAAAAAATTGTAATCTTACTAGCGCAAGTAATGTCACCTGTGAATCCAAACAAACGCGCAAACTAAAAGAAAAAGAAATGATCACAATTCGTACTGATCAAAGTACAGTTATTTACCGGCAAAACGGTTTGCTTTTGACTTAATTGCATTCAGTATCGTTGCGATGTTGATCACATTCGCATGACTTTGATAGGCAATCCGATGAATTCCACTTTAAATATATCCATGTTACAAGGCGATGATAACCGAGCAGTGAGCAGTGAGCAGTGCGAGTTTTAAGACTGTCTGTCTTATTTTGTTGTCTGAAAACTTACTATTCGATTAAATAGTTTTTCGTAGTGGGATTTCTTTTCAGTGTGAAAAAGTTCCTTTTGCCAATTCTTTGACATTCGATTAAGGAGATTCATCAAGGAGTAGGTTTAATTTGGGCAAAGTTCAACAGGTAAAAGATGGAATTTTAGTTGATCACATATTACATTAATAACAATAAAATTAAATTAGTGTTGATTTTTGATTTGCCGGTATTTCAATGAAATTTGGCTAATCTAGCAACACTGTCAAGAATATTAGTTTTCGTTTGCATTTGAATGTAAGGTTGCATCGCTCAGTTTTGATTTAAACATTTTTATTTTATCATTCGGTGAGGTCAGACAGTATGAGTTATGAGTCGTTACGCATTGACTATAGAATTATTGGATGAAATGAACGAAACAACAAAAAACACCAACGGATCTAATTTGAAATTCAAATTGTCCGTGTTTGACCACTTACGCTACGGTGTAACAACGACATTCGTATAGTTTTTTTTTCTGTTTTTATTCTGTTTTTTTCCTTCATATTCTTGGATATTCTCGAACTCACTGTGTGGATAAACATTTACCTCTATCGAATGAACGGAAATCAAAAATTAAACTTTTGTCAGACGAATATTTTACCGTGAATCAACATATTTATAAATTGTTTTCGAATCGAAATAAATCTGCGCAAATTTTAAATGTACTTCAAGATTTATGGTTTGTTGTCAAATGCTTTAACATTTAACATTGATCGAATACTTTGTGGTACTGTAGTTGCTAGTCAAAATTCGGCATTCAGTCTTATGTATCATATAGTCATATTAGCATCAGCATCGCTATTTATATTCGTAGACATTTACGTTGAAAGTACACATCGATTTTTATTGAATTTGAATCGATCATTGATTCAATTTGCACAAATGAATCGATTTTGAATGGCCCCAAAACATGATGAATATATGAATTAAACATTTGATTCGATGTCGCATTTGATGAATTTTTTGCTATCGAATGCTATTCTTCTTTCGAACAAATCAATAGTAATACTAATAATTACCTAAAATTGAGACCGACAAATTGATCGTTCAACCATTTCATGAACGATTTTAGTGTAAGGATGCCAAAATAGGGTTCAAATTGAAAACATTAACTATTTTTAGCAATTTTTGCTCTTGCTCCAGAGATTCATGTGATATTGATATCGTTGAGTCTTCCTCATTTTCATAGCAAAATGCATCCGATTGTTATTGAATACGTTCGGCTGGTATGCATTGCATTTTTATTCGATAACATAAGCTGTGATAATTTATCATTAGAAGCTTCAAGAAATGATTTATGGTTAAATCGTGAGGCCAGTTGTATGGCCGTTTGCATGGAAAACAATTTGACTGCGGTAAGTATTTATTTATCTCATCATAACATTAATTTTATCTCAAATGTAATTCATATTAACTGCAAACAAATTGAATGCGGTGGTTTAGATTTTGATCGATTGTCATGAAAAATGTCAAGCAATAAAACGTACATCGAATTCAACAGAAACTATCAGCAATGAAAAAATTCGATTGATTTGTCAAGATTCCGATTCAATAACAATTGAAATTGAAATGAATGATCATCGAAATAACAATGAGATAAACATTACAAATTCAAGAAAATTCAACGGGAATCTGTATATGATTCGTGTTCAAGAGAGCAAACGAGAAATTCCACAGAAAATCGTTTGTATTGTGAGTGAACAAAGTTCGATTTTTTAAAGTCGCAATAAAAGTGTTTTGTTTATTTTTTTCTTCTTCTTTTGAATAGGCCGACACACCGATTATTACTATTGGAAATTTAACAAACAATACCGAATATAATATAACGGCCAGTATTTTTACGGGAAATTCTGAACATCGTCATTTACCAAATATGGAAAAGTTTAAAACTTTACCAAATGATAAATATATACCGGCACCAATATTTGTGGAAGCAATTAATGTCACCTACATTTTAACCAATGATAGTCTGAGGCCCAGTACTCTTATACGATGGAAATCCCAAGGTATGAATCCCGAATCATTTGGAAATGTCTAAAAGTTGACAATTGATAATTTATTGCTAGAAATTTATTTGCTAGATCTTGTGTGCAAATATGGATTTGTATTTTTTGATAAATCAGCACATAAACAGAAGCCCCCGATTTATATGGTTTTGAGCGAAGTGAGTATATTTGTTATTGTTTTGATTGCTCTGATAGACATTTTGCAGTAATTGTTTTCAGCCCGAACAGCTTTACTCATTCAAAACAGGTCACATTGAATTCAATAATACATATCAAGTGAAGATAGTTGGTGTGAATACAAAAGATAACTGTGAAGGAAAACCAGCCACATATAATTTCACAACGCCAACATGCCATACATTTTATGAATCTAATTTAACAGTGTGCCGTATGCCTTTCTGCTCGCAATATTCAGAACTTTTCTGGTTCAATTCTTTTAATTTATATTGTATTTATCAATCATCTTTTTTGCAGCACCTCTTGATCCGGAAAATATTCGAACATCACATGTTCTCACCAGCCAACACAGTTATTACAAAATCATTGTTGAATGGGATTTACCGGCTTCTTTACCCGATGAGTACAATGTTTCATTATACTTTGATAATTCTCCGGAAGTTTGGCGAAATGTGTCTGGAGTATGTGTCTGCCCATTTACCATTTGATCGATTTCAATGAAGTAGTGAAATTTTTTTTTGAATTTCATTTTACAATAAATTCAAGACTGAAGTCAATGTCACTTTCGAGGGAGTCCATTCAAGAGATCCCACATATGATGTTTATGTTACAGCAATATCAAAAGGTGGCAATGAAACGGCCTCTATTCGGAATGCTAATCTTACGAGCTATGTCGACATGTTTGGTAAATAATACTTTTCAATCAATAATAATAACCAATTCATTTGTATAATAATGAAAATTCCCCAATGCATTGTGCATCCATTGACATTAACAGATCGTTATCAAACAGGGATTCGCATTGTTAAATTTGTGATTCCAGTCCTAGTATTTTTTATCATTTTGCTAATAACACTGAATGTCAAATATCGTCCCAAATTATCAGCAAAAGAAATATTTTTACGGCAAATGGCCCGAGCCCACAAAAATGATTCAATGGAAGTGATTCCAACGGATGTTGAAATACAAGGTGTCATTGGCGAGGGTGCATTTGGGATTGTTAAAAAAGGAATTCTGAAGCCCTTCAATAAACCAGTTGCGGTTAAAATGTTAAAAGGTGGCCATTTGCTTGCATTCAATCAAATTTCATTACGAAAATTTTATATCGACGATTGAATACAGAAATTTCTTTGTAGAAAATGCCAGCCAGGATGATGTTGAAGGTTTTCTTCGAGAAATAACACTGATGAAGTCTGTACGAAAACATGTAAATATTGTTGGAATTGTGGGCCATTGTGTGTCCGACTATAAAAATATGATGCTCTTAACCGAATATTGTAGTGCCGGCAATTTATTAGAATATTTGAGGTAGAAAATAGATGCGATTATTAAAATCATAAAATCAAAATCGTTTTGAATTTGCAATATAAAATATAAGTGATAATATTTTCTTTTTAAGATTTTATCAAAAAACCGGCAGAATCAAACGTAAAAATTCAGTGACAGCAATTGAAACTGAATTTATGCCAAACTACAAAATGGGAAGCTATGATTCGTTCTTTGAAAATCTATCCACAAAAAGTGATCAAATTCAAATGAAAGTGTTTTCCAAAAGATCTGAATCATTGAATCGAATTACCACAAATTCTGTGATGAATAAATTGTATGATGAATGTGACACTAACATGAAATGTATTGAATCGTTATCATATGAAAATGAACCAAATGGAATGTATGTTGTAACGCAATTCAATAACCATGGTTCTAATATGAAAATAAATCCTAAAATCAGCAAACCACCGTTGCTTGTCGAAAACCAGTGCTACGATTTATTCCAGTCACCACAAAATTTTACCTCTGCTCAAACTATAACTTGTAAAAATGGTACAGATTTGGATGAAGATTTTAACATTGATGGGCTTTGTTCGGAGGATTTATTGAGATTTGCTAAACAAATTGCCATTGGAATGGTATGCCATGAAGTTGTGAGAATGTTTTTGGGCCAATGTAATACTTATTATTTGCTCATTTTGTTATAGGAATTTTTGTCCAATTGTAAAATTGTACATCGAGATCTTGCTGCTCGTAATGTACTTGTATGCGCTGATAAAACGGTCAAAATAGCGGATTTTGGGTAAGAAAGCCGATGATATTCAAACGATGAACTTTCAACTAATCCCTTATGTTCATAGTTTAAGTCGAGATATTTACAAGGATGACGTTTACATGAAAGCGACCACTGGTCGACTGCCGATCAAATGGCTAGCCCTTGAATCAATGGCTAAACAGGAATACACTACAAAGAGTGACGTGTGCGTTTATTATTTTTTTGCACAAAAGAAAAAAAGGAATTGCGGGCTAATGTTTTTTTTTATTTCGTAATAATCAGGTGGTCATTTGGCATCTTATGCTACGAGATAGTTACCTTAGGTGATACACCGTATCCCGATGTTTCAGCCGATGAACTACTTGAACATTTGAAAAGTGGAAAACGACTTAGAAAACCCGACACATGTTCTGATGAATTGTGAACAAAATACAAAATACAAAATTCACATTGAACTTCAATACTAAAATATATATGTTCTAATTTTCAGCTATCAAATGATGTTCACCTGTTGGTATGATGACCCTAAATTACGGCCAACATTTGCCGAACTAACACAGGATATAAATAAATTTATCACGGAATGCAAAGACTTTGGGACGTTTGTGATTAATGTCTTGAATAAGAAACAAAGGTGAGTTATTCAATTGTGTCAGAATTGTGACCAATGTCTGTATCACATTTTTAACTTTCAGTTTGAATCGAACAAGTTCATCGAGTAGAGCGTATCTTCGTCCAATTTCCGATATCAATTGAATTCTCAATCAACAAAACTAAACAACAAAATAAATCAAATAAAGACAATTTTGCACATTTTAACCCATCATTAAGTTTCATTTCGCAAAAATGTATCAAAGATAGAAGATGAAAGATATGATTGGGCTAACCCGTATTACAAAACGCAAATGGCGCTGGCAAGATTAATGGTTTCACATTTTGCTTTATTTTAGTGGTTTAAATCAATTTGACAAATGAAATTTTCTTATGTTAGAAAACTGGAACCAGTTGAAATTAATTAATTAATAATTAGTTATCGTATAGCAAAATTATCTTGCGTGGAACTATTTATGCTTGTTCAATGCACCAACCGGTCTGCAATATGAAAATATATGATGAATTTCCAATAATGTTGCAAATATTTTATAATTCAAAATTTTTAAATATACCGTCCAACATTGGCGTTTATATAGTGATATGCGACCACCAAAAGAAACAGGAATACTCCCAAAACATTTGAGAAAATGGCCAATTGGATATCGGTGATCATGCTGCAACAAAACAAAACAAAACAAAACGCACAAATGGAAAACATAAATAATTCACAAGTATTCCATCGAAAATATTAATTTCATAATGATTTGAAACTCTCATGGTTCATTAAACTTACTTGGTTCAATTGGATTTGTTCAAAATGAAAAATAAAATTCCAAAAAAATTCCACCAAAATTGTCGTATGCGGCGACTATAGCGATATCTCAAACAAGTGAATCAATGACACGTAATTTCAACAATCTACATACAAACAATTTATTTGACATCCGTCAAACAAATACACAAACTTCAAGCTATCGCTTTCGCGGGTTTATCTTAAAATCTGTTTGTGCAATTCTTATACTTCAGTGTTCAGATTTGTTAGCCATTTGATGAACATATTTGGAATGACATTGTGACAAATGATTGAGAACCTTTGGCATGTATGTGTTCTCAATGGATAATCGGACATTTGTTCTCACGAAAATTGAATTGAATTGTGAAAATAACATGGACAGGACAATTTAAATGTACGAATCAAACAAATCTAGTACTTCAATAAAAATTATTGCGCCATTCAAACTATGCGGCACGCCATATTGTTAATTTTACCCAATGTTTTTACAGACAAAGAACGGCTGATGGGTAACAGCATGAGAATGTGTTAAAACGTACTTATATCAAACAGAAATTGAACATCATCGAAAGCACAGCGTTTAGCCGCCGTGAAGTAAAACTTTTTTTTGAAAATTATCGTCTCAATATTTTTTTTTACGCGCGTTTTGAATTTAATCTTGAGAAAAGTGTTTATATTTTGTGGAATATTTTGGGTTTGATTCCGATTTAATCGCAAAATGTCGAATACTGTGTTGGATAAAGACACATTTTTTCGGCGAATCAGACAATTATATTCGGGATGGAAGGTAACTAATTTTCATTCCGCGTTGTTTTTTTTCTACTTGGTTACAAATGCACATTTCATTAAAAATGAGAGTGGTTTTGATTTAACTCGTTGTTTAGATTAATTTTGTTGTGATTTTTTTTTTTATTAAATCACTTATTAACAGTGTCTTGAGCATTTTTTTTAATTTCAATCGATTAATTTACTAAATTACAGAGCCCAGATTTTCAACACGATGACGCTCTTTCCAAAGTAGATTGTTTCATGATCGTTGTCGGTAAAGATGATGTAGCTTACAGTAAATCGACAGGGCTTCAAGTGAGTAACGAAAAAAAAAAAATAATAGATTTTCTTTCATTTTCAATTTCATCATAATTTGCAATTTCTGTTAATAACCGTTCTGATCGTTAATTTGAACATTTCAATAAATAGACATGGCTACTGGGATATGAAATTAAAGATACCATAACCGTATTCACAGCAGACACAGTCTATTTTCTGTCAAGCACAAAGAAAATTGAATTTCTAAGACAAATCGAAGGACATAAGGATAAAGAAGAAAATGAGCCCACGATAAAATTGTTTGTTCGTGATCGTGTAAGTTTAACATTCAATTAATTTGATGATTTGACATTGGTTAATAGAATGCTTCATTTATTCGAATTTGTACAATCAATAGAATGACAAAGACAAAGAGAATTTCAATAAATTGATTGATGTTATGAAATCTTCGAAAAACGGTAAAATCGTTGGTGTTTTTTCGAAAGACATCCCAAGTGGTGAATTTTGTGAGCAATGGAAACAAAAGCTCAAAGAACATGCTTTCGAAAATGTTGATATTGGCGCATCAACTGCGTATATTATGGCACCAAAAGAAGAATCAGAGATTTCGATAATAAAAAAGGCCTGCAATGCAACAACGGATGTTTTCAATAAATATTTGAAGGAAAATATTATGGAAATAATCGATGCTGAAAAGGTATGTTGTCTGTTGTATGAATATCGAGCATTATGATTTCTTATATTTGTAATGGCATTCAATTTAATGTTGTAGAAAGTGCGGCACATTAAATTGTCCGAAGGTGTTGATAGTGCATTAACCGACAAAAAATATGTTAGTGGCCTAGATATATCACAATTGGAGACCTGTTATCCGGCCATCATTCAATCGGGTGGAAATTATTCACTCAAATTTAGTGTTGCCAGTGATAAAAATTACATGCATTTTGGGGCCATTGTTTGTACGCTCGGCGCACGCTACAAAAGCTATTGTTCGAATATTGCGCGAACATTGTTGGTTAATCCAAGCGATCAGGTTCAAGAAAATTATAATTTCATTTTGAATTTGGAAGAGGAATTGTTAAAACATCTTGTACCTGGTGCCAAATTGTGTGATGTTTATGAAGCCGGTATTGCATATGCCAAAAAAGAAAAGCCCAAATTAGTTGACAGTTTGGTTAAAACGTTTGGATTTGCTATGGGTATCGAATTTCGAGAAAGTTCATTGATCATTGGACCAAAATGTAATGCCATCATTCAAAAAGGCATGTATTTCAATGTTTGCGTCGGTGTGTCTGGTCTCTCGAATAAAGATGCTACCGATAAAGAAGGCAAAGTGTATGCACTATTTTTAGGTGATTCGGTTTTGGTGAACGAAACTGGCCCAGCGACTGTGTTCACGCAATCGAAAAAGAAAGTGAAAAATATTGGCATCTTTTTGCGTGACAATGATGAAGGCGATGATGATGAAGAAGAGGAAGAACACGAAACCGAAAATCGACAAGAGATTCTTGGCAGGGGAAAACGGTCCACAGTTTTGGACACCAAATTACGATCCGAACAAAATGCTGAAGAAAAACGTAAGCAACATCAAAGAGAATTGGCCCAACAACTCAACGAAAAGGCACGTGAACGTCTTGAAAAGCAAGATGATGTTAAAGAAACGGAAAAAATCCGAAAATCGACTGTCTCATACAAAAGTGTTGGCCAAATGCCACGCGAACCAGAAGTTAAGGATTTAAAACTGTTTGTTGGTAAGTTAAATGTTATTCTATTTGATATTATCATTGGTGACGAACGATCATACTTTATTATTCCAGACAAAAAGTATGAAACGGTTATAATGCCAATATTTGGCATTCCAGTTCCTTTTCACATTTCGACCATCAAAAATATTTCACATTCAATCGAAGGAGATTACACGTATTTGCGTATTAACTTTTTCCATCCGGGAGCTACTGTGGGTCGTAATGAGGCCGGTATGTATTCACAGCCAGATGCGACCTTTGTTAAAGAAGTGTAAGTTAAATTGATTCGAATCGATATATAGATATATATATATATATATATATAAATTCGTTTAACAATTAAAATTGAATATTCATTTACAGGACATATCGAAGCACAAACATTAAGGAATCTGGAGAGTTATTGGCATCTTCGTCAAATTTGAATACAGCACATCGTTTGATCAAAGACGTTCAGAAACGGTTTCGTACACGAGAGGCCGAAGAACGTGAAAAGGAGGATCTCGTCAAGCAAGATACGCTGATATTATCAACAAACAAAGGCAACCCAAAATTGAAAGATCTATTTATTCGCCCAAATATTGTTACAAAACGAATGACTGGCGCATTGGAAGCGCACACAAATGGTTTTCGATACACTTCCGTTCGTGGCGATAAAGTCGACATTTTGTATAATAATATTAAAAGTGCATTTTTTCAACCGTGCGATGGTGAAATGATCATTTTGCTGCATTTCCATTTGAAACATGCAATTATGTTTGGCAAGAAAAAGCACATTGATGTTCAATTTTATACAGAAGTCGGTGAAATAACGACAGATTTGGGTAAACATCAGCATATGCACGATCGTGATGATTTGGCAGCTGAACAAGCTGAACGTGAACTTCGAAACAAATTGAAAACGGCATTCAAAAGTTTTTGCGAAAAAGTTGAAACGATGACTAAAAATCAAGTTGAATTTGATACACCATTTAAAGAGCTTGGTTTTCCTGGTGCACCGTATAGAAGTACAGTAACATTACAACCAACATCGGGCAGTTTGGTTAATTTAACAGAATGGCCACCATTTGTCATCCCATTGGAAGATGTGGAATTGGTGCACTTTGAACGTGTTCAATTCCATTTACGAAATTTCGATATGGTTTTTGTTTTTAAGGATTACAATAAGAAAATTGCGATGGTCAATGCAATTCCAATGAATATGTGTGATCATGTTAAGGAATGGCTCAAGTTAGTATTTCGCTCATATTTTATATTTTATATTTTATATTTTATGTGAATGATATGATAAATGTTGCTCATTTATTATGTATTGTAGCTCTTGCGATATTCGATATACTGAGGGTATTCAATCATTGAATTGGACAAAAGTTATGAAAGCTATCACCGATGATCCGATTGGTTTCTTTGAGAGTGGTGGATGGACATTCCTTGACCCAGAATCGGGCAGTGATGGTGAAGGCGATGACGGCGGCGAAGAGGAAGAAGATGAGGCTTATGAGCCCACCGATATGGAAAGTGATGAAGAGTTCGTATTAAAAAAAAAAAGAAACCATTATTGGAATGGACAAAATCCCATTTGTTATTGTTAGTCCCACATAACATTAATGATTTCATGTCAATTTTTGTTTTTGTAGAAGTGATGATGAATCAGAGTATTCTGAAGCGTCAGAAGATGAGACCGAAGATAGTGAGGATCTCGGTTCTGAAGAAGAATCAGGAAAAGATTGGTCGGATTTGGAAAGAGAAGCGGCTGAAGATGACGCCAATTACTCAACCCGAGGCGATGACGCATATGCGCATAAGAAAAAATCGAGCCATGATCGACGCGACAAAAGCAAAAGCAGCAAAAACCATAGGTAAAATTCAAAAACTTGATAAATTAGATGAAATCAAATCCAAAATATTGAGCAATAAAATGGAATTGGCCATTTTGACTGTATCGAACAGTGTTGATTCTACATTTGCCTGCATTTCCTTTGCCAGGCGAATTGTCTTTTGTCCACCATTTGCCTGTCAAACAGAATGCATTACATTAAAACTATGCATCTTGAAGTTGCTCTCACGTTAATGTGATTGGCAAATCCAGCAACACTGATATCAAACAATTTGTGGTCACATTAGTTTCTCTTATTTAAATAATAAACCAATTTTTCTCCATTTTTATTCACGTAAATGTCCTGCGTGCGAGCAGAGATTTACAACATCGAAAGAAGAAGAAATCTAGGTTCGTAACATAAGAACAATTTTAACACAGAATTTATATGGTAAATTCGGCTACGAAACACTTTCAAAATTTGATGCAATATTTCGAAAAAAAAAAAAACAAATCAAAAACAAATCAAAAACAAACAAAAACCAACTAAATTCTTTTCGGCAGTACAGAAAATGCTTAAAAATTGTTCAATTTGAATGTAATTAAACGATCAAATTTCAATAAATATCTTTTTCAAATTCACAGCCCACAAAAAGGTAGCAGCGGACGTGATCGCCATAATCACAGCAGAGATCACAAGAGCAGCAAACATCATAGCAGCAGCAGTAGCCGGCACAATGATAAAAAGCGTTCCCGAGATGATAGTCGCGACGATCATCGAAGCAGCAAAAAATCCAGGTAATTACCATCTTAATAACAGCAATTTTTCATTGGAATTTATTTGTCACTAATTTCTTTGCAGAAAATAAGCGCACCTGAACCATGAAAATGTATCATTTCGAAGAAATTGGTCATTTTTCATCCTATCGTCAAAGATGAAATGAATAATAAAAAAAAATGGAAGGAACATCCATAACTGAGATTTTGCACGGACAAGAAAAGAACAACAAAACAAAATGATGAAAAAATCAACTCATACAAATTCACTGAATCAAGATTTTCAAATTGCCACCATAGTTAACTCACACAAATATAACGAATTTTTGATAAATTTGAATATTTCTGTTCCCCACGACTCCACTCTCTCGAAACGTCTAAAATTTCTTTTACCAGCACCAAATATATTTTACCTCGAAATATTGTGAACGGCATATTTACAATATTCAGTTGTAAAAAAAATATTTGACGTTTCGGAGGAGCATGAATTTCATTTCCAAACGTTTTTTTGTTGTTGAACAATTTAATTTTGCTCCTACAAACTGGAATCCGAATGGACTGGTGAAGTAAAAAACTGTTAATGTGTCGTTTAAAATCAATCAAACAATAGTTATAACCGTTATAAAATGTAATTTAAACAATAAAAAACAAAGAAAATAAAAACTCACGAACCATGTACGAAATTTAAGAATGCAACAGTTCAAATAAAGATTATTGAAAACGAAAATTGGACCGTTTCAATGAGAATTATGATTCATGGAATTATAATAAAAAAATACACCATTGGAAACGCTCTAACGAGTGGATGTGCAGGATGTATTTCTAATAAAAATCGACTCAGTATTTATAGGTGAAAGACCAGAAGCAATATTGTTAAAAGGATAGGCTTTAGTTGCCGGCCATCCATTACCACGGAACTATTTGAAAACAACGACGATTCTCTCGACAACGCTTACAGATATTTAGCTTCATCCAATTTTATTATTTTTTTTTTTTCTAGAAAATACAATAACAACCGGTGTCTGCTTGCCAATACTTGCAATTAACAAACTTAATCAAAGTGAAAAATGAAACATTAGAAATCCATAAATGGAAAATTCGTTTGAAAAAAAATTTGCAGAAATTTTGTTTGTTTAATTACACACAGAGACCTGCATCAGTGATTTCATCAGTCATCGATGTACTGTAGAAAATACGAGGAATTTTATACAAAGAATGTCCACTATTTCTATAACAAATGAATCGAATTTGCCTAGAATTGACATAAGTATATCAATGATTGTGAAAAACACCATTTCGGATCTCTTTGCGTAAAATTGTGATTATTTCTGCATAACGTATCGAACGCTATGCTCATTTCATAATTTCTTTTCATTTTCCATTTTTTTTTTTCGTTCCTTGTTTCTAGAGCTATTCAGATATCAAGGATATGGGGACATTCGGCGTTTTATTTGTGTTGTTATTTTCTTAATTCATTACTAATTTCCCATTTCCAAAAGCGGCTCAAAACGCTCATTGTAATATTTTAAAAGAAATTTATACGAACCAGCTAGTTTTGTTTTGTTTAAATATGTTTCATTAACAACTAAATCTAAAGCAAAAATCAATGCCAGTGAGTGTGTTTGTGTGTCTGTAGTACTACTATAGATCGATCGGTTCTCCATTGAAAATCATTTTTGATATTCAATATGATGCCCTTTTTCAATCATTCTAAACATTTTTTCATTCTCAAGATTTCGATTTTTCATTTTTGTGGAAACAAAACGACAGATAAAATTTTAATCGGTTCGCATTGACTTATCGCGTATCTTTTCCTTATTCATTCCTCTCTCTCTCTCTTTTTCTCTCCATGTTTGTGTGTAATAATTTCATTTTTGAAAATCAATAATCGTTTGTGTTTTGAGATTTTTTTATCGATATTTTAATTGAGAAAAATGTGTAGTTAAAATTTATTTAAATAAATTCAAATCGGCAATATATTATCAATTCAAGCAGCCAACAATTTTGTTTTGCTGATTATGAATTATTCATCAAATATTTTGTTATTCTGTGATTCAAATCGAAAATATGATTCATTTTAATCTTCTTTCATTTGTTTGTTTGTGTGTGTGTGATTTTTTTCTATATTGTTTTTCATTTTCTTCAGAATCTCGAATGGTTTTCTGAATATTTTATTTGTGTATCTCACTTTTCAGCTTCCAATTTCAAATTTATAAATCGATATTTCATTTTCCAGACACAATGGAGTGTCGGTTGTGTAGATAAACACCATTTATGTACAAACTAGAAACTGCTTCCTTCTGGTGGTTGAGCCAATTTCAAATTATCTTTCATTGTCATTATTCTACGGATTTCTTGCAATGTCGATTTGATAGTATAATCACGATTCCATCGAGTGAGCATCGGAACTAGTCTATGCTCGACCTATTGTAAATCATAAACATAAAAACCATAAATATATGCTCAAAATTACAAAAAAAAAAAAAAAAACAATTGAAAGCATTAACTTACCACACCATTACTTTGATTAATGCAATTAATGTTAATTTTTGATAAGAATCTAATGATTGGTGGCTCATCCGGATACGATTCGGCGCATTCTATTTTCAATGAGTATATTCTGTTCTCATATGGAGTCTGTAAAATAACCAGCATATACAATTTAATTATTGCTGTATAATATTACAAATATATTACAATATTACATATGCAAATAAAATAAATGAAATATTGTGCAAATAATAAATAATTACTCTTGGTGGTCCGATAATCATGCCAGTCCAATGGGTCAAAGTCATGTCATCGTCGTTTTCAAGACCCCATGAAATTGTGCCATCACTTACGCCCTTTTGGCCTTGTTCCAATTCTTCCAGTAAACGGAAATTCCTCGGAACCACTGCGAATCATTCAAGCAAATAAGACAAAACATATTTTTTCATTGTGTTATCGCAAAATCTTAATTTGTGACAATTCGTTACAATGCACCGACAACCAACATTCGAACGATTGAAAAAGTTTTTCGTTTCAGACGCAGCCAAAATATAAGAAATAGATTCCTTTCGAATCGAAAATTACGGGTAACATAACTGTTTTGATACGCGATAGCAAAATATTCGAATAATATTTTTCCTTTATCCCTGGAAAAACTGTTCGTCATCAATACGCTACTTGAGTTCCGAAAAGTTATTGATTGGATTGTTTTTATTCGTATGGAAATGAAGCCGCATTTCGGACGAATTCAAATCATAGCAATGACATTGAAATTGCTTACCGCGGCACCAATGTGAAGAAAACACATTCGGCCAACCATGATGACTGACACACAAGCAAATTAAAGTGTGATATCATTTTCATCCATTCATGACATGAGCATGGCATAATTTAATTATGTCCATTTTCTCTGCTCACCTATGATTTCGCTTTTATGGATTTTTCAACTGAAGTATTTTTGTTTAAATTGACGAAGAGAACACTTATCAAAACAGATATATTCCCGCACTGATAATTTATTTTTTGAGACAAATTCGATGCATCGATGCACAGAAACAATAAATTCAAAAAAAAGTTCATTTTATCATTCCAAAATTTGTGTATAATACATTGTGAATGCATTGCATTTTAAAACGAAAATAGCAAATTTTCGTATGCGTTTGTTCGTGTATTTCTTTTCATTTCATTATGAATTTTAAGTAAACGATTTCACATCTAGTTATGTGCTGTTTCGGTGAAAATGAATTCAATCCGAATAATTTCATAGAATTCAATCAATTAAATTTAATTTAATTTTCTTACCAACACCGGTGGTTTGATTCGCCATGATGAAATTTGTTTTTTCTTCGTTGAGTCAATCAATGACAATATAACAAAAAAAAAAATATATATATAATATTGTTGAGGAGACAGAAGAAGAAGAATTTATATACTTATAATAAAAAAAAAAAAATAATCGTAGGTATGTGACTGTATTGAATTCAAATACACTCAACACACGGCTGCTAATCGAAAATAATGTGAAAAATGAACCAAAAGAATTGGTGTGTTGCTATTGCTGTTGCGCTTCTACTACACTTCTAACACCCGGTCTGTCTATTCACGACTTTTGGCGATGGCGACTGTGAAACTCCTATTTCAAATGTGAAATTATTTTCTTTCTAACTTGCGGCTACGTTCGTTTCAATTCGTTTCGAATTTCAATCAAATGGCTTCTAGCGCGAAACTATTCGTCGAATTGATTGCTGAATTGATCGATTCTTGATTTGTTTGAATGTTCTTTGTCGATTTTGAATAAACCTTCAGTCAACGAAGGTTTTTCGTTCACCACTGGGCTTTGTAGAACTTTGTCTTTGAGAGTTTTTTTTTGTTGTTTTTCTTTTCCAATTGTCGTAATGTGTGTGGTTGAAGCGCTTACACAATGTTCGAATTATTGCCAAGTGGCGAATTGAAACATTTGAACTGAACGGAATTCGGGACACAAATTAATGAATACAAACAAATTCAAAATTAACAATGAACAATCATCAATGCTATAATGGAATGAAAAAGAATGGACAAATAAATTTATATTCCAAATAAAGTTATTGTTTCTATTTTTGTAACGAAGCTTTACTTGAATTTTCATAAATGCTCCAGATAATTTTACTAACTTAGGCCTGTGTTGAATTCGTCGATATTCAATTTCGAAATGTCATTTCTTGAGATAAATTATGATGTGCCAAAAATGTAAATAAATTTTACACTACTGTTTCATAGAGTGCAGCAGAGGTTCTTCTTTTGAACAATAACACTGGTCAATGATGTATAGCCTTGAGGCCAGCTACTTTAGTTGTAACGAATATGAAAAAGGGCAGGAAGCATTCCTTTTTACACTAGCAATTTTAAGAAGATTTCAGAGTATTAGTCACACCGTGAACATTTAAATGGTTCTATGATTCATCACCAAGATTTTTGAACGCTGTTGGGGAAATTTTTTTTGAATTTCTTTCTCGAATACCGTTCAAAATGAAACAAAAAATTTATTCAAAAAGTTCATTGATTTTCAGCAGTATATGAAACATGAAAAGAGCGTTGACACTTCAATTTTGCACAATTTCGATGAAGAAAAACGTATCACTGATACGAATCAAGATCTTATTCAACGCACCGGAGAAATGACCGTTGACGATATAGGATATAGTTCTCATCCAATGAAATTTGTAACGAATTCATAGATTCTATTTTTCAAATTAACCGTCTCAGTTATCACCGCAACCACTTTCCTGAATCGAAAAGATGACTGAGCACATTACATTCATTTCGCACTCAATTCAAATAAGCGATTTGAAGCATATGAAATGGAGCCACATGTAAAAAAAAAAAAATAAAAATAAAATGGACTTTATACTTGGTTTTAGCAGACCTTCACGGCCTGATAATCATTTATTTACTTCGCCTGAAGAGCAAATACATTACATTTGAAACGTTATTTTATTTGTCCGAACAAATTTATTGTTTGCTCTTTCTGATCCTTTCAACAAACCACATTGATCTAGATTTGACTGGTTTGAATACGAATCTAGTATAGTACCAAAAGCCAATAGTCATCAAGCCAAGGAATGGAAGAACTATCATTCCGATTTTCTTTCGTTCTTCAAGCTGTCTATCTCCGCACCATGACAAGAATACAACAACATCTTTTGCCATTTGTGCAATAGAACTTGGTGTTCCGTCCGAGTAATCGACAATCTAAAAATTAAACGAAATAAAATGGAAATTGATCGATGCATTTAAATAAATGGTTGTCAACAATTACTTACTCCGTTGTACAAGATTTGTGGCATACCAATAGCACCGCCTGGGAAATATGCATTATACGATTGACCCTCACCAACTTTAATACCAGCTGGTGGATCGGTGTAATTCGTCAAAAGATGGAAGATGTAATTTTCACCATCCTTACGGGCGAGCACAATTAAACTTAGATCTGGTGGCAAAGCACCATTGTTTGCGAAGCGAGCCTCTTGTTCATTTTTGTATGGACCGACCATGTAGTCTGTAACACGTCCTGGTCGTTCGAACATATTTCCCATTTCATCGGGACCATCGATAACCTGAATCGGATGAAAAGTTCAACGAAAAAAAAAACAAACAAACAACAAATTAATAAAAATTGCACAGAATCTGAATATAGATACTAATTACGGTTGTTTCGGCGGCCTCGGCCTTAGCTTCATCTTCTGTATGCGTTTGGTTTATTAAATGTCTGTACGCAACGTATTTGAGTGAATGACAAGAAGCACAAACTGTTTTATACACCTCATACCCGCGGCGCATACTAAAATGGTATCGAACAGAAAAAATGAAACAAAACCATCATTTCCTTCGGAAAATTTGCCATAAATTAATCAAATGCACTCACCTAGCATGGTCATAACCATACAATAATTTTTGATGAGTCCAGATGCCTAATTTTGATGGAATAGCTTTGGGATCAGATGCATCTATCGAGTCGACAGCATAAAAAAGTCCACCAGTAACACCAACTACTGTGCCCAAACCCAAAATCCACAGCTGCAATTACAAATGAACATATTCAACATTCGCGACTTCATTCATTTCTATATTCAATTATTAATTCACCTTTTTACGAGCAACTTTTGGACCGTTCGAAAAATTATTCACCTGAAATGTAAAATTGTGTGGTAGTGTTATGTAATCATTTCGTATGTTATTCAAGTTTCACGCATTCCATTTCGGAAATGTTATACATTAAAATGTTATACAAATCCTATCAAAACAATAATAATTTCAAGAATAGGAAAATTTGCTTCACAATAATCCTCACAATGACTATATTCATTTAAGGTTTTCCAAACAAAATTCAAAAAAAAAATTTCACTGGAAAACCAATTTCGAATACACAATTTATTGACATATTACGTTGACACTTGATTTTGAAAGAATGGTTTCTTTTCACGGTCAATTTACATTTTTTGTTCAACAGATTTCAATTGAAATATGTTTTTCGCTTTTATCAATAAAAATACTGTTTTTTACCTTAGAATAGGCGATTTTTGGGCCACTCTTCAGTAGGCCAGCACAAAAGTTTCGTGATATGACTTGGATCGCCATCTTGGAAATGAGAAAAATTCATTGACTCAACGTCAGTGCACAGTGTAGCTCCGTATGTTCTGTAGATTTTGACAGTTTGCATACATTCAATGTATTCAGATTTCAGATTGTCACAATTCACAAATCAATTAGATGATTTGCATTCATAACTTGAGCGACAAGCAGAATGGCAGCTAACATTCAATTTGTTTGATAGAATTAATATTTATTTGAGTTTTTATTGAATATTTTTGGTATTCCATATTTCATTCGATCAATTCAGTTTCGGAATCACATTTGGATTTTTTGGTACAACTGGAATGTGGAACTAAAACATATGATGTGTTTAAATGGCCACTGAATTATTGTATGCTGTCATTTACTTATGAATAAACGGCTGTGCATGCGATAAATGACATTTTTTTGAATTGAGAAAAAAAAGAGGACAATGAGTAAAACCCTATTGATTCTGAGATTCAATAGTCATGAGATAAATTTTAAACATTAGGATATTTCAACCGCCAAGAAAAAAAAAATAACGTTCACCAAATTCACCATAATTGTAAATACATATGCCTTGTGAATTGAGAATATTGAAACGATGCGACATGAAATCCAAAGCGAATTAGTTATTTGTGGCAACCGGTAGGTGTAGCATCATCAATAACCATATCTAGTCGTAGCTTCAATTGCATTTACCATTTTCGTTTGGACGCCATTAGCGAACAATAACTTTCGTCTGTGAACATTCATTAAAATTCGATGGTGAATATCATCAATTTATATCTAAGTCATCAGCGAATCAATTTAAATTAATTTTATAAAAATGGCTAGTATGCCTGAATTGGGTTCGAAAATTAGTTTAATATCGAAATCCGATATTCGATATGAGGGCCAATTATATACGGTAGATCCAAACGAATGTACAATTGCCTTAGCCAATGGTAAGTTTTGCGTTTATTATTTTTGTTTTTTGTTCGTTCTGTTTCGTTCGTCTGCAAAAGAAATTTTTTTCTTTTTTGTAATCTCTTTGTTCGCATCATAGACAAAATTTTATTGAATTTTAATATTTGTAGAATCTAAAGTGTTTCATGACGTTGCAATTTAGTTTCTAAAATGAGAAATTAAGCACATAATTATTGTCCCAAGAAAGTGAAAGTAGTGCACGGAACGAAAAAAAGAAAAAAAAAATTTAAACAATTTTCTTTTTCGTTTGCCAATTTCGTCGCGAAATCTGAGTTGAAATGTTGAAATTGTATGCATTTTGTGTGAATACACGACCGCTTTGGTTGAGTGTGTACAACAATAAATTACGTATCGTATGAATGCTAAAGAAATTAAGTAAAAAAGCAGTACGCATAAATTTTTTTTTTGTTTCCATCGGTTGTTTCAAAATGGCCTTTTTTCATGCCATTATGTGAAAAATTTTGAAAAGAAAAAGAAAAATGCATTTTAAAATGAATGAAGCCGATTCGAAAAACTGTTCGAATATAGGTGAAGGTAGATTTAAAAAATAAAATTCATTGCTGTGAAGCCACTTGATAACAACAACAATAACAACAAAAACAACAACAACAACAAAACAACGCTTTACGCGGTATTCGATTTTGTGCATATTGTGATGTCCAATCATTTTAAAACGATCCATCGAACTTCGATTTTAGTATGAAAACCTTTGGAAAAAAAAGTACATTAGCCTTTTTCCCATTCCGTTGATATCGCAGGCCTCCCCTCTTAGGTATGCAAAAGTGCGAAGAAATTACCGCTAATTTTTGTTCAGCGTGCATATGGTTTTTGTATTGTGAAGGATTTCGGCCACAGTACAAGTGATCACATTTCGGTTGGGTGATTTTTATTTCTTCACCGATGCTATTTTATTTCATGTTCACAACAAAAAAAAAAAAAATTTATTGAAGATCAGTGTCACTGTGCGTTTCGGAAGTGTGACAAAGTTTTCAGATTGTTGGTTTTGATTGGTTCATTATCGTTAACGTAAAACTCATTTTGCAGATTCGAGACTATGATCTGTGTGTCTATAAAGAAAGCCGGTGGTGCTGTGTCAGATAACCGTATAACGTTAAGATAGTCTCACCGGTTTGCACACCGTCTAGCACGACACCGACTCTCTTATCGAATTGAATTAACATAACGGTTCCGAATTTATCAATTTTCTCTAATTATTTCGTTTTCTATCTTTTTTTCTCTTGATTTTGGTCATAATATGTTTCCATTTAACCAAAAACTAAACATATTTAGTGCGTTCGTATGGTACGGAGGATCGTGAAGTGCAATTTGCAATTCCACCTCAAGAGGAGATATTCGATTACATTTTATTCCGTGGATCAGACATCAAGGATATTCGTGTTGTTAACAATGTACCACGTGTACCAAACGATCCGGCTATTATGCAAATGCATGTATCAAACCAAATGGGCCAGCCGAATTTTCAACCACAATTTCCAATGCCCGTGTTGCCACATGTTGGTGGACAACATCCAGTTGGACCATTCTCTGGTAGTGCACCAGCACCATTCAATGCAATGTCATCCATGTTCGCAGGTAAAACGTTCGTTTTTTATTGTTCACATATTCGAATATTTTGTGATAGTTAATTAATAATTATAACATCCAATAGGCCAACAACAACAACCCTCATCCCAACAATCACAATCAGCTCAATCATCACAATCAAACCAACAACCCAATCAAACGCAGGCGACACAAAAATCAAAAGGAACTTCTGAAGGTATGTTCCTTAGCACATTTTTTTTTACTTTGTTTTCTCTCTAACATATTCACTATGCTCAGGCGTCGGTGGATCTCGTTCAACAACACCTGTTAGTTTGAATTCACGTAAAAGCCCAACAACGGAAATGGGCGTTCAAGTGAATCAAAAGGATGGAAATCGTCGTAATAGTAACCGTGGTCCACATGGTCGTTTGGATAGCCAAGGATCCCATGACAACAATCGAGTAAGTTTTATTACGATAAATTTTTGATCGCAATTCATGTTTATTAATTTGAATGAATGTCGATTCAATAATCGATTAGGTTCAACAACGCAATAATCAGTATCAACAAGGAAATAATCAGAATCGCGGTGGGAATTGGGTTCGCAACAACAATCAAAATATGCGTAATAATAACCAACGAACACAAAGACGTCCAGGTGTTCACCAGGTAAGTGAATATCTTTTTTTCCTTCAATCGAATTGGCAATTTTAAACTAACGATTTTTCGTTTTTTGTTTTCTTCTTTACTTTGAATTTTCGTTTGTGATTCATAGCAGCAAGCATTCCGTCAAAACCAAAACAACAAAGTTCGTCCAAAAACAATTAAATTTGAAAGTGATTTTGATTTCGAACAAGCTAATACTAAGTTTGAGGAAATGCGATTATCGCTAGCAAAATTAAAGGTGGGCGAAGAAGTCAAACCAGATCAGGTATTCTTTTTTGTTATTTTCGTTTCATTTATTCAATTCACATAAATTCTTTGTCGATCTGTGTTGTCAACGTAAACAATTTTAAAATCATGAAAAATTCATTTGGTTACACAACATATTCGATCAATATTTAAATGAGAACCGAATTATATAAAATGCAATATAATTAAAGAAAAAAAAACAACAGAAATTGAAAAAAATGAAGCAAACAAAAAAGAGAAAACCATTAGATCATTGAGGCTCCGGTGAGTCTTTATTATCATGCTTTGTTACATAAGGATATCCACAGCTATCATCCATTTATGCAATCATTATCCACATATACAATATTCTTATTCACATGTTAATTTGTAGCACGATAATGTAATGAAAACTCTTTTCCTTATTTTATGCGTTATTCACGTGATCAATTTAAAAATAAAAACAAAAACAAATAAGAACATTTATGCAAAGTACGATGCTTTCACTGCGAATACAATTGCTTTCGACATTAAATTCAACTTTCGATAGTTTTTGTTCATATTTTTGTCATTCAATGCTTCGATTATTTCAATATTCATTAAAGTAATGTATTATATTTGCATATAATTTGCTGATTATTTTAATGAAGTGCAATCAAATTTTCTTTCATTTTTCAATTGAATGTTTTATTGGTTTATTTTTGATCCGTTACTATTGCATTATTATTATCTGTATTATCCGCCTATCCAGTTATTTATTGCATCTATCATAACCATGAATGTCTTATTAATAAATGCTTGCATCACACGACAAATGAGCTCCGATTTGAGCAAATTGAACATTTCTGATTGGTTTTTGTTTTTGTTTTGTTATAAAATTGGTTAATAATTAGGTTAACGGTGAAGCCGAAAAGAAAGATGACTCGGGCAACGAAACAGGCGCTGGCGAACAAGAGCAAGAAGAAGATGACGTCACTGTTGGTTACGACAAAACGAAATCATTCTTTGACAACATTTCATGCGAAGCGGCAACCGATCGAAAGAACAAAAATCGTACTGACTGGCGTCAAGAACGTAAATTAAACAGCGAAACATTTGGTGTATCATCGGCTCGTCGTGGCGGGTAAGTGTATCTCAAGTTTTTTTTTCCTTCTCATCAATAATACTTATGCATTATGCAATAATTATTTATTGAACAACGACCTGCCAATGCAATGGATAGAATGAAAATCATTTTTTATTGAGATCTTCCATTTTTACTTGTCGATTGGTTGACAGTATTTCTTTCGAAAAACGATTGATTTTTGGTTTCAATTATGACTAAAATCCTCAGATATTTCTCATCACTGACTCACAGATTTAACCGTGGCCGAATTGGAAACAATGGAAATTACTACTATAACCGTAATTCAGGACCAAATTACCGTCATAACGGATACAATGGCAATAATGGTTATCGTGGTGGAAATTTCCGAAATTCACGTAATTTCAATCAAAGAAATCAAAATCAATCAAATAATTCACAACAGCATCAAGAAAATGCCACCAGCAGTCTTCCACAAGAGAAGCCAGTAAATAATTTGAATGCCCAACAATCTCAGCCGACCCCAGCACCAGCAGTCGTCGTTGGCGGTATGTATACAACAAAATTTATTTGCGCACTATTTGACTATTGTTTTTTTTTTATTTCTCTTTCAAATTGAAATCTATTCATTGATTTGTTGAATTGTATAACTTTCAGGCAAGTAAAAATACTCCGTATGCAACAATATCCACAACAATAAAAAATAAAAAGAAAAGCAACAAAAACACAAACACACACACACAAACACAAATTTTAATAAGCTGACAACCTTCTTGAGTACCCACTCCACATGTAGTCTAACAACTAAAATGAGATACACATGAAGGATTTGTGCAGCTCATCTATTGATTATATTATTTAAAATGGGGTAGGGCGCGGGAGAGAGGGAGATTAAAAGCAACACAGTGGGGAAAAAAACGTGGATGGAAAAAAATAAGAGTACAATGGTTACGAAACAAAATAGAAAAATGCAGCGAAATCATCTTAAATGATAAAAAAATTAAACTCATTTACATGCCCATGAATTGATATGCATCAAACATTATATGTAGAATTTTTCAGAATCATTTATTATTTGCCTACCATCATGATTAAGAAAGAAAAAAACGAGAAAAAAAAACAAAACAAAAACAATCACAAACGATCGATAAGACATTTATAATAAGTACACACATTATCAATCTCCTATTTTTGTTTTGAAATGAATCGTTCCCAAAAAAAAAAAAAAAAAAATCCAAAAGAGCAAAAATGTTCGAGCCAAATGTTTGATGGCCGATTTATTTGAAATTGTTTGATATTTAATTGCCAAAAAATTATGCAAAATATCTAGTGTACAATAACAAACAAACAAACAATGAAATGAAAAACGAATTGTTAGGCAACGTCGATTACATTATTACATGGGAATCGGAAAATATAAGAAAAAGGAAGCTGTGCATGAATTTCATTAGAAAAATTCTGAATTTAAAACGTTGTCAATAATAATAATGAACAGAAACAATTGATTTATAGTGATAAAAAGAAATGGAAACAATCTAAAAAAAAAAGTAAAAAAAAAAAAATTAAGGCCCTAATGAGGGAGACAAAACTAGCGAAGGAGAATTATAAAAAAAAACAACACACACACACACAAGAATTTTTTAAAAGGGAAACCATAATAATGATAATAATGTATATTTAGTTGAACTAAATTCTGTGTGCTGGAAACGTATTCGAATTTTAATGCGAGCGGCCCGAAAATGAATGTTAGATAAAGCTGTTTTCCACATTAAAATTTCTTTTTCAATCAACAAAAACGCAGCAACAAAAAAATATCATAAAATTAATTTCAAAACGAAAATATGCAAAATTAAGAAAAATCAAAAGAAAAATTGTTAATGATCAGAGAAAACCGCTTGCCAAAAAGCATTGTTCAACAAAAAAGGAAAATAAAATAACAAAATACGAATTCATTGCAACAATAAAACAAAAACAAAAAAAAGACTGCTTAGATCGAGGTATAAATAATTTTTAATGCATTGGAAAATATGGCGAAACTGATTAATCTCGATCAAACTATGACACAAATTTGTTTTTGATAAATACAAATTATTGTGTGTCACATTGTCGCATGCAGTTTTAAATGTATTCGATGGGGAAGCAGGAACATTTATTTTAACTTTAGTGAAAAATTAGCCGAAAAATTCACGAGCAGAAGAGAAGAAAAAAGAAAAGCTAAACAAAACAAAAATTAAATCGTTATATAAAAAACTTTCTGCATGCCACAATTAAGCACATAAACGAATAAAGAAACAACTCGTCTCGAGTGAAAAATAATATAAATAAGAGAACAAACGAAACAAACAATTTTCTTTAGAACATGATTTCTATGTTTGAATGCTATTTTTAATTCTGCTTCTTTTCTTTTTTTTTCTTATTTAATTATGATCGTTTTAAAGAAGAAACAACAACAGCATCAAAAATTGTAAAAAAAAATGATTCGTTTTTATCCGTATCGAAAGAATAAACAACAAAAATGAAAGGAAAACACAAGTTTACTACAAATAGAATTTCATTTTAAACCTCGAATTAATTCGGGTGGTTTCTAATCTTAATTATTTCAGTGTTCAATAATAATAAAAATAACAATTGAATTTCTTATTTGAAAACTGAAAACGTTAACAATGTGATGAGCGCCATCTATTATTAATTTTTATATATGAATAACTACATTCTGATGAACATTGACGGCCATCTGTAGCCATGCAACGAAACTAAACGTCGATACAGTCATCAACCAAAATTCTTCAATCGAAACGGATCAAAGCGAAAACAAAAGTGAAATGATTATGTGTTGTGATAATAAGCCAAATCTTCCAAATTCGGACTTGAATGATTTTGATAGAAACATTATTTTACAATCCAACGATTTGCATTGAAATGTTGCCAAATTCAATTTCAGTCTTTTCGACCACTTTTCTGGAAAAATATTTTTCCTTTGTATGCGAGTCGAAAGAAATTGATCAAACCTCGAAATTAGAATTGAAAGAATAAGCACAACTATTACTATCTGATATATTTTCGATAAATAAAAAAAATACTCGAACATAATTTGGGTTCGATTGATTTGATCTTTTTTCTTGTGAACTAAACGATTTATTTGTTGGGCCGATTTTAGCCAAATAACTTAGGTAAAAAGTATTCAATTTCAATAAGTAGGAAATAATAATGAAAATGGACCGCATAATTAACTATTTCATTCGGAATGCAAATTCATTCAGCATTTGGGCGATTGGCATTCAAAAAATCCGGGGAAAAATTTTCCTTTTGCTTCTTTTTGTTTTCAACATTCGGCAATGTCCAATATCCATATGTTACAGATTATTTTCGTTTTCTCTTGAAAATTGGTTAAGTATCATTCGTTGATGCATTTGGTAATGTAATTTCCCACATTATTGTCAGGCGATGGATGGTCTCATAGCCGAGCTAAAATAGATTCGCATGTGTTCACCAAAAGAAGCCAAAAGATGAGAAGACAGAAGAAAGAAGAATATTCAATAAGCCTGATGATCATGATGACTTTATGACCCTGTGGTATACGGAACAAAGTTAAAACAATGATTTTAAAACCGCAAATTTCTTAAGACAAATGAACCAAACATTGAGGGTTTGAATGAATTCGTATATTTGCACCATAAAAATTCGATGATAATAATGAATAATTATTATTCACTTCATTTGCATGTTTGCTGCAATAAGGAAATTTCAATGGAAATACATGTGAATAAATTTTTGTTGTTGTTGACAAATGATGAGTGTACCTGTAGCCAACGGCAACGATATTCATCGATTGATGCCAAATTTATTGTTCGATATTGAAATGTCTATTTATGTGTATTGAATAGCTGAAGGTTGGGAGTTTGGAGCAAATAGAGCCAAAAGCCGAAAACTGTTTATGAATAAATTCATTGTATATATATTACACGTGATTGTTGCTTCCTGACAATCAATGCTTTTTGCTTTTTTTTTTTTTTTTTTTGGTTTAATTGGTGAGTGATTTAGATGTTTTTGGTTATAACAGCTTCGAGCCATCAACACTTGACTGTAACGCTGTTTTCTATTTACACTTTATCGCTTGCATCGATGTGATGTGCAATGTGCACAAAATGTTGAGTGGTGATTTCGTTTATATTTTCGATAGGAATTTCAATTTCCAGCGAACTTCCAAAGTGCGCACGTGAATTGATCAACGAATTTCGAAAAATGCGATTCACCATTTTGACGCTAATAAATAATAGACGGCGTCAACCGAAATTATTCGATGGTGTCATTGAATGAATAATCGTCCCCATAGAATTGAATAGCTTAATTTCGACATTGTCATTTCCACCTGCGATGAAAGCCAACCTGAATGATAGTTTTCTCTCTATACCAAAACTCATGTTTCCCTCAGTTCAATGCTCCGAAATAGATTGAGAAAGATTTCTTTTATTCACATTTCATACTTTCATCGTTGCTCTCTGTTCGTGCTTTAATTCAGTTTTATTTTGCTCGATTAAAACATTCAAATGAAACAAGTGAAAAACGAAATCATACATAAACACGTATTTCATCAAGCCGTGAACAAACCACAAAAAAAAAAGAAGAAAAATTTCCGTGAAAACCAAAAAATAAAAATGCCTTCAAAATGTATATGTGCTATGTGTACATTAGGGAAATGGGAATTCAAATGAATTCGGCGAAAGAATGGTCGTTGTGAATGGAAATGTGAATGATTCTCTTTTTTTTTTCCTTTCTCTATCTCTTTTTTTATTCAGGCGGTTGGGCGTATCGTCTATTTTTGGTGAAAATTTGTATATAATGACGAGTAATTATAGTGTTTTAGTTGATTTTTAAATGGATTTCATTGAGACATGAATATGCCGTTAATATGCCAGTTTATTGATTTATTGTCGATCATTTTAAACTGAAATCGGTTGTAAATGAAATTAATTTTATTTGTTTCAATGAAATGTATCATTCCATTGGGATTTAGAATGGCATACATTCTCCATGAATTCCATCGAAGTGGAAATGGAATTTGAATTGGATACCTTCTTTTTAGTTTCAATCATTTAAATCCAAAATCGTAATGAACACAAACAGAAGACTACATAACAATGGACACGAATGCATAATTACATTCAAAACAAATGCTCAGGACAAGAAAAATGATGGAAAAATTTCCCACAACGATTTAACAAACACTATTTACGTTTTAATCCATTATTCAGCCATTCTAATCTTTTAAAGTCGAAGATCATGGATGAGGTGGGAAAATTTTCTATTGCGATAGGATTTTTTCTTCCTTTTTGAAGACATATATTTTTGCCATTCATAATTTAACGAAATGAAATCTTCTAGAAAATGTCACAATCAGTTAAACAATTTCCATTTAAAAAGAGGTAATTGCATATCGTTTTATGATATTCAATATCAAATTCACTTGTTTCGTTCACGTTTCGACCGAAATTTGTCTGAAATTTGAAAAGTAAAATGTGTCAAATTTCCAAAATCCAATTTAATTTCAAGTGCAATGAATTGAAATGAAAATATTTTTATTTGTAAATAATTTTTCTCAATTGTTGAGCACGAACGTAAGCGATTGATTATGAAGTGACTGAATATGATGGACAGGTGAATAGACGGATATGATGAATCCTTTCCAAGCACAATGGGCGACAATGAGTCTACGTGCCATTTTTCATATTATTTTTTTTTCCTCATATTCTCATTCCAATAAAATTTTGTTCAAACATTCACATGATCGGATCAATGCACAAGTTTTTTTTGACATGGTGGGATTTTTGTCTATCAAAACAACATTTGGAATACTTTGGATTCATGAAAGTAAACTAGCGTCGGAATGATGGTCTTTGATCCGTTTTCAGATGTAAATTTCGCTGTCTAAGGCCTTACGTTAGACCGTTTTTCCGCTGTAAATTATCCAAAAAAAAAAATCAACACACGTGCTTATTTATTGAGTTCTAATTGATCTATTAACACTGATCATCTGTGTCAGTTTTAGTCCAAAAGTAAACTCAATCGGAGTAAAACCATCAATAAGTGTAGAAAATCGGGGGAAAAGAAAGAATCCAAAAAAAAAGAAGAAGAAGAAAAACACGAAGAACATTTTTATGAATGAATTCATCCGAACGCATCCTTACTATTTACTACAGTGATAGAAATTCGTTCGAAAACCGGGCGACACACTGTCTATGAAAATCTGTTTGATATCAAACGAAACCGACGGCAAAATAGATAAAAAATCAAAACATTCATTGCTGTTGCTCTTTCCGCAAATATGTGTACACATCAGATGAAATCATAACAAAAAAGAAAAATAAATTCTCCTCTTTTTCCTGGGCACGATTCAAAAAAAAAAATAAAAAAATAACAAAACTCTGAACATTCATATCCGATCGGCGGTTAAAAGTTAAAATACATCATTGGCAAACATAACCGTTTGGAAAAAAATTGAAAAATCCTAATACATAACCGAGTACAAACGATAAACGATGAAACGATAACGACATACGGATGCTGGAAAAAATGTTTTTATCATTTGAATGACATCTTTCAAGCTAAAAATTACCAAACTGTAAAAATTTATAGTACAAAAATATTTAAACCACTAACTGGACCAATGTTAATCACATTGCCATTGGGTTTTCCTTTAGCTGTTCGGTTCGGTGTAGCTCGTTTCATTCATTCATTCAATACCTTTTCGATGCACGATATATGATGCCGTGCGTTTATAAAATATGTCAAATGAATTTTCACAAAGTCGGTTTTGATTTTTGTTTTCCTTTTCGGTTAGATAAACAAAGAATGAAAAAAAAAATATGGTTGGTTCCTGAACATCGGAGCAAATTCGGGATTTGGGATGTATATGTGCAAGTTTTGCGTTCAGTTTAATAGATGTTGATGAGGCAAAGTGAAAACCGAAAATTGTGTCAACAGGGATTTTTGGTCGATTTTAATTTATGATTGATATCGTCTGTTTCGATCTTCGATCTTTTTCTCTTCGCTCAAATGTTTATCTTTCGGTTAGTTATTCCGAGAGCTAACATCAATTCATCGATAGTTTAATAGGTTTCATTTTCAATGCCGCATCATTCCAAAATCGAATCGAAATTATCAATTTAATTTCGATTCTCGAAAATTATTTTCAATTTTTTTTTTTAATGAGAACTCGAACATTAAAATAGGAGATATATATGTTTTATTGTGTTTCGGTTGAATGTGCCACCAACGAATGCTAGACATTTTTTGTAGACATTTCGACGCCTTGGCATACACCAAAATCAAACCTTAAATGGATAATAGAATATCGTAACGTGTAACGAATGTGAAAAAGAAACACAATTACAATGAAATGGCATCTGGCTTCGTTTTCCTTATAATTTTTATGCACCACAGGGTCTCCTATTGGGGAAGAATTTTTTTTTTGCGCCAATCAACCAGAAATGGTCTAAAATCCGTTGAAATTGGAAATTTTCGAAAAACGCCTAGATCCAATTGTGGATACACCAAAAACCAAAATCAAATTTGACACGATTGTGGTGCATATGAGTGAATTCGGTGCGATTTTAGTTCTGTTTTGTTTTCTCTTAAATATTCAGCACAGAACACATGTTTTAAGTTTTATATTTTCTCGAAACTAAATCATATTAATCCAAAGAAATTCATTTGTTTAATCAATTGAGAAGACGTATTTTGGTGTAATCAAGTTGGATCGATACCGAAAATAATTGGAAAGTGGGTAACAGAAAAATAGTTTAGCCATTTGTTTTGAATGATCGACGTTTCTATAAAAATGACCAAATGAAAGCAAGGAGCGAATTTCAATTTCATTTGAATCATTTTTATTGTTAGCTTTCGATAGACGTAGTTGCTTATTAACATATTGAGGTTGATTGGCTCTATATTGCGTCATTTGATCGATTTTATCACTAACCATCAGCTATTTTCAAACAAAAATAATGTTGGAAATTGAATGAATGTGGAAAACGAAAGAGGCTGAGATCAAATTCCAAAATGTCTACATAAACCAAAACAGTTTCCAAAGTCATAAAAATGGTTCGAATAGCATTTCGAAATTTGATCATCATTCGTCAAGTGGCCAAAAAAAAGAAAAAATGGACAAAAAAAAACATTTTTCTCTTTGTCTCATTTTTTCCATTCGTATCTCTTCGTTGCAGTCATCTTACAAATGACAACAATCTATTTTCAAAGCTCAACGGTCATTGCAGACACTTTGGCACCACATTTGCTGCATTTATTCCAAATATACAATATTTTAACATTTTGAAGTGAACGTTTTTTTCTTTTCCTTAAAAATTCTTTCATCCACTTTATCCGATGCATGGGACTGATTTTCAAGTGTGTAAACACATAAATTTATTAATTTTGATTCATACAGATTCGTTACGATTTGTGCATTTTCATTGTGACAACATACACATTACACATGTTGAATGATCCAAAAGAAAAAAAAATCGATTTTTTTTTTGTGTGTGTGTGTGTGTATTCAATTTATGAACAGATCATTCATCCGATACATTTCAATTTCCGAGTTGAGAAGCATTGAGCATCGAATGCCTGAATTCGATTGGATACTGCGTAAAACTACCAACTCATGGTCGTATCAATAAGTATGATGATGAATGCAAAGATTTCAATGCAACTATTGAATTTTGAAGCTTATACATTTGTTGAAATAATAATTGACGAATATTCATCGCTCATCGTTCATGAACATAGATCATCATACGCCAGCTCATGTACACTTTACATAAACAAAACGATTGTAAGTCAAATGTTGAAAAATTATAACAATCGATCGGACGATTGTACACAATGTCATCATTTTAATGAATGTCGATCGTTGATAGTTAGAATCTAATAAATTACATTGGAATGCCCAGACCGCAGATCAGCCTGTATTCACTAAAAAGTACCAGGACGGCGTAGTATGTATAATAATAATAATAATAATAATAATAATAATAAAATACGCAGTATCAATTATTATTATTTGTTTAACTCAATATATTGCTCGATATTTTCGAGAATGATTTGGTGTTTTTGGTGAATTTTTGTGAATGGATTCGATTTAATATCCGTTTGTAAATATTTTTCTTGTGATACCACATTGTTGTTGTTGTTGTTGTTTTTTTTTTCGAAAGTCAAAATGTCATCAAGATGTGATTATTTATGGCAATCGACGGTCAAATTACGTTACGAGCAACGATGAAAGATGATCTGGATGGCTGTGCGCTTGAACACGATATCTTTGTCCGAATCATAAACATACACATTTGACACTAATATGCGTATACATACAGAAGACAGAAGACAGAAGACGATCAATGATAAATGATGAATTTGTGCCAAAGTTGCATAATAATCGTTAAAGTTGTCAACGACCATGACTACAGTTATGTTTTTTTAGAGTCTTCTGAGCTCTGATAACAGGGACACGTGTTCATCCTCCAATCCTACTAGCTATTTACTTTTCCTTATATTCAATGAGACAAACAGAAGAAAAAAAAAAGAGAATCCCTCTAACAAATTGAAAAGTGTCGAATTATTTCTATGTCATATTGTGCCAAGGAAGCGTAACCCGATAGCGGTCAAGCACAAATAATAATTAAAATATTGGAACTTCCTTTTTTATTTCGCATTTCGTATACATAAAAAACAATTCAAAAATTAAAATTTACACGAAAGTCAAGTGTTTCTACATTCGATACGAATAGAATGTAAACACTAAATTAATCACGTATATCTTTCCAGGGTTCTGCATAAATACACAGACTAGTTAATCTTAGAGCTTGTAAATTCGCATGATGTGATCAAATGAAAGCAATACGATGTTGTTATGATTTCTGTTCAACTGTTTTGTCATTTGTTTGGTGAGTAAATATTTCAATGTTTTAAAGGAAAACATTTATATTTGGTTTTTAATTGTTATTTGAAAAACAAAATGACCTGACTTGGTGTGTGATCGATTCCATTTCAAAATGTCATAATTTGTCGTCGCTCAAGAGATTTTACATACGGTAACGGATGCCGAAGCTGGTTTGAATCAAAATATTTTCATATTGAAATTCATGCTCGGCAATTCTATTTACTTCATCTCATATTAGATCCGGTTGTGCAGCATGCAGTTCAAACATAAATGATTCGTAAAATAATCATATTTTTAACTAGCGTTTGTATTAGTTTAACAATTGGTTGCATTAAGTATGGCCAATGTGT
>GL501517.1:8537968-8575984 GCA_000149185.1 Mayetiola destructor
TTGTGTGTATGATTATGTGTAGTAGTGTTGGCAATTGACACATTCAGTCATTTAAAATATCGTAAATATTTCGTCAAGTCAACGATTGAAAGGTAAATGAAAACAATCTGGCGTCCGTTCAACCCATTGAACGATTGACTAATGAGCGAACAAACAGAACAATTTCCCTTTTTTTTTTAGAAAAAATAACTGTTCAATTGAACGCACTGTGGGCACCCCCGTCGATTTGTTTAAACCACAGAAACATTTGGATTTTTTGTTTTTGTTATCGAACAAATGATGACTTCCAATTCTTTTGGTTATTTGCGTGAAAAATTAAGTGGCGTCGTCGAGAGCCAACGGTTCGTCTCTGCCGCCGGAGAATGTATTCATCGAAATAAATGTTCGATTGTTGTGTGTCTTAATTTTTTTTTTTTTTTCTCGACAAAAGTACAAAATATGAATTCCATTGAAATGCAAATGATGCAATGTGCGCTTATACACAACTGTCGATAAAAACATTCTATTTTCATTTATTCCATATGCTCATGGCTCACATGGAATGGCAATGAAAAGGGTGTGATTAACTGAAACACCGTTTACAATGTACATTGTACTCCAGTGTACAGTGTACAGCGTACAGCGTACATCACATACCATATTGTCATAATAATATTATCAAAATTGATTTTTACTTGAATATTTTCGGTTTTGTACGTGCAACATAATCCAAGATTAAATTGAAGTTTTGAATAGCGATGCGGTTTTAGAGAAAACAATGAACGCACTGGCTGGTTGTTGAATGATAAGCCATTCATTGTTATGTAGAATTCTGTCCTTGTATGATACTGATTGAAATATCAAATTATTATGCGGTTTCATTACAAATGTCCGTAATAAGTTATCAAAGTCTAATCTAATTTGACATCAAAACCACATTCAAATGTTAATTTATTTCTGAATGTGTCGTCGTGAGCTGCATCTTAACATTTGGGCTTAAAAAATTTCGTCCTCTTCACTCAATATTCACGAATAACAAAAAAAGAAAATTTATATGGAATTGTGTATTACCGGCGGCAATGAGATTAACACTTCATCGGGAATAATAAACGACTTAAACGAACGACATTTCGAAAATGAGAATTACCATCTCAACGGACCGATCGATTAAATGCAGGAAATAAAGTGCGTTGCTCACTTTAAACGGAAGATTTAAAAAAGAAACATCCAGTTTAACATCGTAAACAAAACAAAAATGTTTGACTCTCTGTTCACGTTTTGGTCTTTACTGTTTACTGTTCACATCACCCAAATCCAATTGGATATGGAATACTCAAGCCAAAGATTATAAAATTGTCTTTGATCCTTTGCGCTCATAAATAAACAGTTCAGTTGAAAATATTTATGTTAACGAGTCATTGAAAATCATAGCGCCATTTTTATTTATCATAAAAATCTGTGCAAAAAATTGAACATTCGCCAATTTTGTTTCATCATAACCGACTAAAAGTCTCTTTTTCGACTGGTTTTCACTTTGATATATAACACGTTCGATACTGTCTTTGGATTTTGAACTCAACTTTTTATGCAACATGTTATGCTCTTTCACAAATCTCCACACCATATGCCAAATGGATAATAATAATAATAATAATTGAATGATTAGGTGTGAAAATGAAAATTTATCGCTTGACGAGATTCATCAAGCTTGGAATTCATTCAATTTTGGCGAATCAAGCCGAACATATAATCATAATAGAATCTGAACAGAGATGCATTTTGGCTCATCAAAGAAAAACTAAAACCCAACAATATTGTGTGTGATCTCTGTGAATCGTGTGCGCATATCATGAGACAATTTAAATGAAAAGAAGCAAACCAAGACGCCAACAACACTGTTCTTCAACATCTCAATTGAAATTTGTGATTTGTGGTTTTTCCTTCTATTGACAAAACGATGATATTGGCTAATCAACGAAAAGATGATGTTATGTTTTTTTGTGCCCAAATTGCAATCCATTGCATCGAAAGAACAGACAAAAACAGATTTGAAATTCAATCAAATCAAATTACTTTTCTGAATGAATTCATCAGTTTGTTTTGATAATTTTTAAGTTGTTACGTGCCAGCATTGTGTAGCTATGCATTTAATTTTCATTTTTGTTTGAGTCTTTCGGCAATAGGCCTTGCAAGCATCACGCACCATCAAATGAACTGAATAAATTTCGATTCAACGTAAGTAAATAAAAAGTGAAAAATTTCTTCAAAATTCTAAAGCCGTAATAAATTTATTTTCATTCAGCTCATCTTTCTCTACTTTATCTCTTTCCATTAAATTTCAAATGCTTTGGGCAGCAAAAGAAGACAGAACCGAATTCAATGATGAAAATTCATCATATCAAACTTATGCACCACGATCATTTTCTATTGTAATTTAGTGAGCGTGTCTATGAAATCTTTGGAATGAATGCGAAAATAAAAAAAACTGTATCATTCAATTTGATAATCCAATGTTGTTATTTTTTTAACCGCAGTTTTCGGGTTATTGTTCCATCAACCATTAACCGTATCCGAAATGTGCATTTCCACCAAGTGTGTGTCTCTGTGTCTGTGTGCATCATTTTATTTTCAATTTATGAAATTCCCCCATCACCATTCACCATTCATCTATTATTGGCCTGCAATTCTTATTGTTATTCCTTGTTATTATTATTATTATCATCGTGCCAAACATTTTATTTCAATTTTGATATGGTGCTAGTGTGCGAGTGTGCGAGTGTGCGTGTGTTCGTTTTAATTTTCCGTTTCGTTCATAATTTTATCTTTCTGTGTCTTTTATGCATTGCATAAGGTTTTTGCTGTTTAAATCCTATTGTGAATGTGAGCTGCTTTAAATTCAATTGTATTTACGTCATTCGAGAATACCAAAGAATCGTATATTCTCTGCTACACTACACATATACCAAACTTAATAAAATATACAATAAGAATTAACACACTGTTTGTGTGTGGCAGTGTACAGATAACGCAAAAATTTAATGCTCTTTTTCTGTCTACTTTGGATCTGGGTGCAATTGTGCGTTTATTTTGTTTTCGTTTATTTTGTTACATCTCAATGAACTGCCTCGTCGTCTATCTGTTGTTATTTTTGTTGCGCATTCTTTTATTTTTTTTTTTTTACTTTTGCCCTTATTTAGGACTTGATGCCGTTCAGCTATTGCTATCGAATTTGTTGAGGGCATGAAATTTGTTCTCATTTTTTTTTTCGTTCCTGTTCATCTATTGTGGCAATTTAAAGAAGAAGATACACTATCTCGAGCCTCGCTTCAAGGTATGAAAAATCCGATTCAGATTTTGAAACCAATTCGTTACAACGTAACATTTTAAAATGCGCATTCTTCGCCAATTAATTCGGCTCTTCTTATTTTTAATTTTCATTATACAAAAGTATGTGGTATGTACGTTGTAAGTTTTATCATAACAGCTCCTTTTACCTGAATTCATTTCATGTGATTTAGGTTTCGGTTCGAATATTACTTAAAAAGTTTTGCATAGCCAGTGGTTATATATAAAACTCAATAGAATTTTATTCAAAAATCGAAAATTAATTCCAAGAATTCATCAAAGTTTCGATGATGAAGCTGTCTTCTTATTAATGAATTCATTTCAAATACAATTTTCATCTAGATTAAGCATCAAACGAATTCAATAATTATCAAATCATTCGTTGCATCATCATTAGTAAGCTCGATTTAAAATGGAGCATTCAATTGAAATTGTATAACGTTGATTGAAGAACCAGTCTTAAACTGAAGATTGATTCACTTGCATAATAATGATGAATGGCCAAGAGAAGTGCATCACAAATGAATTTAGAATGAAGTGTCTGCTCATCGTCGACACTCACAAGCAAAAGAGGAAGACGAAAAAAATGAAATGGTATCGAATGCATGGCAAAAAAAAAACTGTAATTTCTTTTTTTTTTTTTTTTAATTAAAAAGAAGATTTTATATTTTATCTTTTCAAATCAAATAATAATCTTTGTCCCATGAAGTGACACAAACCTTATTTTTTGTCAATTGAATTTTATCTTTACCTGAACTGTCAAAATAGCCAATTTTTCAGGGAATTATTAAATTGTAATTGCGCACAATGAGATATTTACAATGGGCAAAAAGACATGCACAATTCATACTTGCACACTGCGCACACATAACAAAAAGGATAAAATTATATATCTTTATAACCACCTCGTCGACAATCTTTTCATCGTTGCACTTGGATGGGCTACGATTTGATGATTGAATGTTTTATTTATGATGGAAAATCGGTACAAATTGAATGCGGTTGATCTAAATCAGGATTGTTGATTATTATGACACCTTCGACGATTTATGATCTCACGACAAAAAAAACGACAATTTATGAAATTTCACAGTCAATTTGCTGAAGAATTTTTCTCTTCTCTTTTTCAAATTCACTGGTTCGGATTATTCACTCATTTTTGTGCTCATTTCGAAATTGTGCAACTTTGACAAAGGAATGACACATTTTCGGACCTGATTTTGATTGATTTGGATTCTATGTATGTAATTGTTGAAATGCAGTCAGGCTTGTTGGTGCCAGAGGAGTAATTTTGCAGCCGAATGCAGAAAGCAATCGTTGACAAAACTGAAATCAAATGAATCGCAATTGAGAAAACTGATCGTTTGCGTTACAATTCAGACGCTGCCTACAACGAAAGAAGAGAAAAAAGCAGAAGAAAGAAAAGCATCAATTCATTAAGTCTTTTCTTCAAAGAAGCAAATTAAAATATTTCATTCACTTATGGTCGAATTGAAACTGTCAACACATATTTTTATCTGAATGTTCACACTCGTGAAGTGTGCCCGTTGAACGTTTGATGCTATTCTGAATTCATCGTATTTTTTTTCTCTTATATTTTTTTTCTTTTCTTGGAATACATTGTTTCATTTCGGATGCTAAATATTTCAATGTAAAGTAGATCAACGTATAAACAGCAAAAATCGTATTTGTTAATTTTTCAATAAAATTGTCAGCACTTGTGGGCACTATATGGCAATCAAGGCTATTATTAAAATCCAAAATCGAAAATATCTCTTCGATTGGCTCAAAAAAGAAATTTCAATTGAAAATTGAAATGTTTATACAAATGCGACAAAATAAAAACACAAAATTTCATTTGAATTCGATTCAAAGACAAATTCATAGATGTTATTGTGGCGACAGCAAACAACAGGCACGTTCCAAAATGAAAGAATAGTGTTTCTTGAATTACCAAATTGACAGAGAACGTCGATTTATTCATTTTGGTAATTTATCAACCAATATAATGCATACGTTCATGTTCATTTTGGATTAGTTGGTTCACATGTGACATTCATCAGTTTATGTCGATGTGGATTGTGACACCTTGTTGTTAAACTCTTCCAATATTTTCTATTCACCAAAGGATAAAATTCATATTTGAAATTGAAAAACCATCGCTTGAGTAGCCCAGCCCAGTGGTAGGCTCAAAACAGCAGTGGGTGGCCAATGCAAATTATTCATAGAACATTGTCATATGTTTTATTTGGAACTATTTGGATTTTTTGTACCAACAGTTTTCATTTTCGAAGTGATTGAAAACATTCGAAACGGTTGCTATCAAATGACAGACCAAATCCATACTTGAAATTCATTGGCTTGAATTTCAAGCGGTCTGACTTACGTTTTGATGTACATATTATAAAATGTTCAGTTTAATGACCCGTCATCCCAATCCAAACGACATACTTCAGACATTTCGAAGAAATAAAATTAAACGGAAAAAATAATAATAATTATTAATTTGTCACAAGCATCGAACAACTAGAATTGGCATATAAGTTACGAAAAAAGCAGTTTTTTCTTCATTTATTGACATAATGTCGTCGACGAGTGATGATTCGTTGCAATCATTTTGTGTAACATTGGTAACGCTGCGAAGTAAAGGCGTGGTTTTTGCATGATGAACAAATATAACTTCGTAATACACAAACAAGAAAGTTCAACCGCAATATGTTTACATAAAGGCAGTTCTAGCCTTCGTCATTTCGTAGATACGGTCGTTTTATCTTCAGGGACGTTCTCTCTCTCGCTCTCTCTATTTCATTATTATTATTCTCCATTAAATCGAATGCTTCAACATTTTTTGGGGTGCAAAACGTATGTGCGATGAAGACAATTTTCGATTCGCTTTCAGGCAATATACATTTCATTGCCAGCCATCAAACCGCATATTGTAAGCTGAGCTTAGCTAATTCTCTGGATAAACAAAACTTTTCTGGGGTTTTTCGCTGGCATTTCTGTGCATGTGTGTGTGTCTGTCTCTATGTTTCTGGATATGCTGTTTTTCCTTCCGAATTATTTCAATCTGAATCCCATTTTTCGTTACATTCTCCATTCGACTACATAATAATATTTTAAGGGTGAGTATTCAACGTTCTATTTTAACTTTTATTTTTCCAGAGCATTGAAAGTTACATTTGGTTCTATGTGAAGTGTATAGAATGTGTGTACATAAAACTTTTGTTCCCGTAATATTTATCTACTTTAAATGGATCGTGAAATTTGGTTTCCTCAATTCGATGATGATCATCATCACCATATTGGTAAAGATGATGGGAAACGTTTATATTTGCAGATGGATAAATCAAACATGACAAATTGTTTCGATGTATGTGTCCTTCAGTAAGCTGTTAACAGTTAACAATATTGGAGAGCTGAACGCTCAACGCTCTACAAATTATTTATATTGTTATTTTTAAGCGATTTTTTCTGTCCTTTTCGATCCAATGATATTTTATTTACTAATTTTTTGGTACGAAGTACGTGCGCATTTATGTACGTATTATTAGTTTGAATTGTTATTTCAGCGGTTTCAAATGGTTTAATAGAAGACAGAGAAAAAAAAATCGAAACGAAACGAACCGGAATGTCTTCCACTCAGTCGTTTTTGGAATGTTATTCACATTGAAAATTGGTTTTTATATCTCTTTTTACCCAAATACAAATGCTACATGCACATGCACATCCTTAATGGAAACATTAATTGTTGACAAACTTATTGTATTGTTGTCGCTTCGAATTAATTATTTAGGTGATCATTTTCATTAATTTCATTCAAAATTCAATTGTTGATAATCTTAAATGCAAATACAGGAAAATTGAATGAAAAAACAAAAAGCTCTGTGGAATTATATGCTTTATGGCCAATTGAAAGATCGATAAAGATATCATTTTAATGGGATCCGAATCGAATTGAATTGAATGATGTCAACAGATATTATTTTGGGCCATCATCGTCCAACAATTGGTATTTTGATTTCTGATTTTTGAATGTTGTATATATATATATGGAAGACGAGCACATTCAGCCAAAGTGAAGGGAATCTATTGTGAATAGTGAATAGCATTCACTAAATCACAAATTACAAATTGAACATTGAACATCATACCAATTTATTCATTCAATTCGAATTATTATTATTATTTTTTTTTTAATTGACAGAATTGGGTGTGTGATTGTGGTCGCGCGCGCGAGTTTGTATACGTGTGAAAGAGCATTCAATCGAAATAATAAATGAAAATGCCCACAAATCAACAACCATACGTCATATAACTAGTTTGTGAAGCATTTTCCGAATGGGAAATGGGAGTCAAATGATTTCTACATATAAATGCCATTTGCTGTACATTGTACACAGTCCACAGTTCACAGCTAAATTTTGTATATGTGTTTAGTCTTTATACTTTTACTTATACGGTCGTTGTATATAGTATGCGCCTTATAATGCTATGAAGCACAATTTTTATTAAATTTCACTGCCGGGTAAATAAACAATGTCGTATATTTTGACTGACACTTTAGTGTTTTTTCTACGCAATGAATGCTTCCACGTACATACTACATATGTATATAATTCATACTCCAAAATTCACATATGAATCGTTCAATGCACGTTCAAATTGAATATTGAATACTGAATTCAATTCTAAATGACTGAAGGTTTTCTCTTTTTAATTTCTATTCTCTCGTGTATTTTTTTCGTTCATTTTTCTTTCCTGCTTTTTCACTTAATAATGTTTCCATTTCCACAATTTAATTTTTTTTCTTTCTTTTTTTTTTTTTTAATTACCTATTTAGCAACTGAATATATTTAAAAAAAAAAAAAATTACATGATGATGATATTCTTAATATGAAATTGTGTGAGCACATATGTGCGCTACTTGCATGTATAACGCACATATAAGGTCCATAGTTGATGCTGACTGATGTTCAGGCTTCATTTTCATGACATCAATTATGGAAAAATAACTTATTCCTAAATTCCAAATGTCAATTCGACATATTCGATCGGAAATGGGTTAAAATTTGGAAATATACATGTAGCTTATAATCAACATGACCAATATCCCTTTTGCCATAGTTTAGACTTTCATTTCCTTCACATAAATAAATATTAGTTTCGCATCAACGATCATATTACAAATTCAAAAGAAATCCATTTTTGCTCAAGATGCTCGAGGAAAAAAAATGTGGTTTTGAAAAATGATATTTAGCGCATTGCAATGCGAAAGACGAATATGTTTCTCAATTAGTTGGCAATTCAAATTTTAAGGTTTGAAGTATTGTTTCGGTTTTCGAAGTTATTCTTCTGCAAAGGATTTCAAAATGACATTTGGCCTGTAAACAACAATTAATAATTGTTAGCGATTATACTAGCTGGATGGTATTTTCAGTGCCCAGGCATTGGTAAACTAAATAGTTTTCACAATGGAAAGTGAAAAAGAAATTATGCGATCCGATGAAAGAGCGAATTTCCGTTTTCGAATAAACATCAATGATGGTTCATAAAAAACCTATTCATAATAAATGTTTAATAATAACAATTTAGCAATCCAAGCATCGCATGAACTATAAGAAAAGTTGAGAAAATAAACAAACACACTTCATAATGTAAGCAAAATATGTTTTTGTAGCTTGTAATCGATGAGATTCTTCAAACATGAAACTGTGATCGAATACGGAATTTGAGGAATTAACAATTGCAAAAAAAAAAAAAATAACTTCAAAACGGCGCCAAATAAAACATCGATCAGTATTCACATAACACACCAAGACACATTCAAAATTTCCATGAAACGCTATAGTAAACAAATTTGAGAATTTTATTCGTAAATCATGCGAAAAGACAAACACAAGCGGCTCCATCGCAGCAAAGTCAAATCGAAATTACTGGAACGAATTGTATCCGTATCGTATGATGAGAAAAATCCTAAACTGGCTGCGATTGATACCGAAAACATGAATGAATCATTTTATTTTTTGATTTTAATGTTTTTGACAGAACTATACTTTGATTTTTTTCTTTGAATTCATCGCATTGAAAATAAGATTTTGAACCAATTTGATATTCAAAATAAAAGATCAAACGGAAATATTCATTCAAAAATCGTAACCATGGGATGTTTATGTGCAAGTGGTCAGAGGTGGTCCGAATCGAAGATTCCGAATAACATAGCAAAAAAAATGGAAAAAAGAAGACGACAGCGTTTTATTTATTGTTCGATGAAATTTATTTTGTTTGGACTTTTCATATAATAATTTTTTAATTTTCAATAGTTTGTGGCTTCTCTTAATTCTAAGCAGATCGATAATAATAATAATTATTTATATAATATCGTGGAGCATACATTTAATTAATTCATTGTTCAACACATTATCTAAACAAAAGTTCAAAAACGGAAAGTTCTAAAATGGCAAAGTTCAAAAACGGAAAGTTCTAAAATGGCAAAGTTCTAAAATGATCAACAATTTACGTTTAGTAATTGTCTAATTTCTTTCCTTTTTTAAGGTTAGTATAATCAAATTTGTTGATAGCATATAATTTGAGCTTTTGCATGAATTTTTGTGGTTATTGAAGTTTCATTTGCGCTATTTTGAGACTCTTCATTTTATTGGATTTTCGGTTCGATTGCCAATAGTCTTTTGTCTTCGATTTTATTCTAATTTGATGATTTTAATTCTCAATTTTTAATCCTAATATCAATGAGGAATGCAAACCCTTTTTTATTTTATTTACACGGGAAATTCCATGTTTTCAGTATTTCGGGCATCGAGGGCTGTTGCCCGAAATCGTTGATGATTTCTTATTTTGAAATGCATTTTTCGCATACCGGATTTCCCACAAAGCACGTGAGGATCAGTTGAGAGAATATATTTTTGTATATTTCTTATTTGTGTGTGTGAGTGAAATCAACACAAATATGAGTGTCTTAATTTGCTGGCACACGATTTGATAGCCTAACACTTACTAAATTTCATTTTTATGCTTGATAATATGCCATGTGTGGCCGATAATTACTCAAATTTGATAAATGGTTTGTGGGATGAATTCCAGACACTGAAGGTATTGTGGGTGGGCTAGCTGATGCTAAGCTACCATTCGGGCTGCCAGCATCTAAGTGACAATTCTGTTCGTAAAATTGCCCATCACGATAATGTATCACCGAATTCGGTTGATTTGTGGCACCAATTGATCCCGTATTACCACCTAAATGATTGTTATTGTTGTTATTATTGTTTGTTAGCGATGTTGGTACATTTGTAACCGATTCTGGAGGTGTATCGGGTGGATTCCATCCGCTATGGTGGTGATGATAATTGAATCTGTGAAATAAACATGAATGAAAATTCATTAATGCTTGTTCGTTCACAAAAATTATCTCAAAATTTGTATGTTTAAAACAAATCTGTAAAGTGTCAGACAAATACTTGAGATGCTAAAGAGTAGCATGTATATTATTCGCACAAAATGAAAAATTCGAAAAAAAAAAATTTCTTTTGTTTTGATTTTTCTTTTTGTTTTGATTTTGCTTACCTAGTGATTTCTTCATTCAAATGGTATGGATACGAAGCATGATGCATACGCGTTGAATATCCAGCATTCATTAATGAATCAACGGTGAAACCATTTTCACTTGCTGTTGCCAACTGAGTGGTGATTGGATCATTTGCATATGGATTTAATATTGTATTTGAACCAAATAGATCTTTTGATATTAAATGGGATGAAACCTCTAATCCTGGTTCACGTTTCAAATGATAATGGTTCATATGCTTTGTATCAACACCACCATTTGCCGTCATCAATTTGATTGGTTTAATATCGACGAGTTTATCTTCCATCATAGCTTGACGTTTGATTGTCTCTTCTTTTTCTCTAACCGCATCCTTTTTTTAAAGCGTCGGCGACGCCGTAAAAATGATCCATTATCAAACATTCCATTTGAATCTGGATCCAATGTCCAGTAACCATATTGGTAAAGATGATGGGAAACGTTTATATTTGCAGATGGATAAATCAAACATGACAAATTGTTTCGATGTATGTGTCCTTCAGTAAGCTGTTAACAGTTAACAATATTGGAGAGCTGAACGCTCAACGCTCTACAAATTATTTATATTGTTATTTTTAAGCGATTTTTTCTGTCCTTTTCGATCCAATGATATTTTATTTACTAATTTTTTGGTACGAAGTACGTGCGCATTTATGTACGTATTATTAGTTTGAATTGTTATTTCAGCGGTTTCAAATGGTTTAATAGAAGACAGAGAAAAAAAAATCGAAACGAAACGAACCGGAATGTCTTCCACTCAGTCGTTTTTGGAATGTTATTCACATTGAAAATTGGTTTTTATATCTCTTTTTACCCAAATACAAATGCTACATGCACATGCACATCCTTAATGGAAACATTAATTGTTGACAAACTTATTGTATTGTTGTCGCTTCGAATTAATTATTTAGGTGATCATTTTCATTAATTTCATTCAAAATTCAATTGTTGATAATCTTAAATGCAAATACAGGAAAATTGAATGAAAAAACAAAAAGCTCTGTGGAATTATATGCTTTATGGCCAATTGAAAGATCGATAAAGATATCATTTTAATGGGATCCGAATCGAATTGAATTGAATGATGTCAACAGATATTATTTTGGGCCATCATCGTCCAACAATTGGTATTTTGATTTCTGATTTTTGAATGTTGTATATATATATATGGAAGACGAGCACATTCAGCCAAAGTGAAGGGAATCTATTGTGAATAGTGAATAGCATTCACTAAATCACAAATTACAAATTGAACATTGAACATCATACCAATTTATTCATTCAATTCGAATTATTATTATTATTTTTTTTTTAATTGACAGAATTGGGTGTGTGATTGTGGTCGCGCGCGCGAGTTTGTATACGTGTGAAAGAGCATTCAATCGAAATAATAAATGAAAATGCCCACAAATCAACAACCATACGTCATATAACTAGTTTGTGAAGCATTTTCCGAATGGGAAATGGGAGTCAAATGATTTCTACATATAAATGCCATTTGCTGTACATTGTACACAGTCCACAGTTCACAGCTAAATTTTGTATATGTGTTTAGTCTTTATACTTTTACTTATACGGTCGTTGTATATAGTATGCGCCTTATAATGCTATGAAGCACAATTTTTATTAAATTTCACTGCCGGGTAAATAAACAATGTCGTATATTTTGACTGACACTTTAGTGTTTTTTCTACGCAATGAATGCTTCCACGTACATACTACATATGTATATAATTCATACTCCAAAATTCACATATGAATCGTTCAATGCACGTTCAAATTGAATATTGAATACTGAATTCAATTCTAAATGACTGAAGGTTTTCTCTTTTTAATTTCTATTCTCTCGTGTATTTTTTTCGTTCATTTTTCTTTCCTGCTTTTTCACTTAATAATGTTTCCATTTCCACAATTTAATTTTTTTTCTTTCTTTTTTTTTTTTTAATTACCATTTAGTCAACTGAATATATTTAAAAAAAAAAAAAATTACATGATGATGATATTCTTAATATGAAATTGTGTGAGCACATATGTGCGCTACTTGCATGTATAACGCACATATAAGGTCCATAGTTGATGCTGACTGATGTTCAGGCTTCATTTTCATGACATCAATTATGGAAAAATAACTTATTCCTAAATTCCAAATGTCAATTCGACATATTCGATCGGAAATGGGTTAAAATTTGGAAATATACATGTAGCTTATAATCAACATGACCAATATCCCTTTTGCCATAGTTTAGACTTTCATTTCCTTCACATAAATAAATATTAGTTTCGCATCAACGATCATATTACAAATTCAAAAGAAATCCATTTTTGCTCAAGATGCTCGAGGAAAAAAAAATGTGGTTTTGAAAAATGATATTTAGCGCATTGCAATGCGAAAGACGAATATGTTTCTCAATTAGTTGGCAATTCAAATTTTAAGGTTTGAAGTATTGTTTCGGTTTTCGAAGTTATTCTTCTGCAAAGGATTTCAAAATGACATTTGGCCTGTAAACAACAATTAATAATTGTTAGCGATTATACTAGCTGGATGGTATTTTCAGTGCCCAGGCATTGGTAAACTAAATAGTTTTCACAATGGAAAGTGAAAAAGAAATTATGCGATCCGATGAAAGAGCGAATTTCCGTTTTCGAATAAACATCAATGATGGTTCATAAAAAACCTATTCATAATAAATGTTTAATAATAACAATTTAGCAATCCAAGCATCGCATGAACTATAAGAAAAGTTGAGAAAATAAACAAACACACTTCATAATGTAAGCAAAATATGTTTTTGTAGCTTGTAATCGATGAGATTCTTCAAACATGAAACTGTGATCGAATACGGAATTTGAGGAATTAACAATTGCAAAAAAAAAAAAAATAACTTCAAAACGGCGCCAAATAAAACATCGATCAGTATTCACATAACACACCAAGACACATTCAAAATTTCCATGAAACGCTATAGTAAACAAATTTGAGAATTTTATTCGTAAATCATGCGAAAAGACAAACACAAGCGGCTCCATCGCAGCAAAGTCAAATCGAAATTACTGGAACGAATTGTATCCGTATCGTATGATGAGAAAAATCCTAAACTGGCTGCGATTGATACCGAAAACATGAATGAATCATTTTATTTTTTGATTTTAATGTTTTTGACAGAACTATACTTTGATTTTTTTCTTTGAATTCATCGCATTGAAAATAAGATTTTGAACCAATTTGATATTCAAAATAAAAGATCAAACGGAAATATTCATTCAAAAATCGTAACCATGGGATGTTTATGTGCAAGTGGTCAGAGGTGGTCCGAATCGAAGATTCCGAATAACATAGCAAAAAAAATGGAAAAAAGAAGACGACAGCGTTTTATTTATTGTTCGATGAAATTTATTTTGTTTGGACTTTTCATATAATAATTTTTTAATTTTCAATAGTTTGTGGCTTCTCTTAATTCTAAGCAGATCGATAATAATAATAATTATTTATATAATATCGTGGAGCATACATTTAATTAATTCATTGTTCAACACATTATCTAAACAAAAGTTCAAAAACGGAAAGTTCTAAAATGGCAAAGTTCAAAAACGGAAAGTTCTAAAATGGCAAAGTTCTAAAATGATCAACAATTTACGTTTAGTAATTGTCTAATTTCTTTCCTTTTTTAAGGTTAGTATAATCAAATTTGTTGATAGCATATAATTTGAGCTTTTGCATGAATTTTTGTGGTTATTGAAGTTTCATTTGCGCTATTTTGAGACTCTTCATTTTATTGGATTTTCGGTTCGATTGCCAATAGTCTTTTGTCTTCGATTTTATTCTAATTTGATGATTTTAATTCTCAATTTTTAATCCTAATATCAATGAGGAATGCAAACCCTTTTTTATTTTATTTACACGGGAAATTCCATGTTTTCAGTATTTCGGGCATCGAGGGCTGTTGCCCGAAATCGTTGATGATTTCTTATTTTGAAATGCATTTTTCGCATACCGGATTTCCCACAAAGCACGTGAGGATCAGTTGAGAGAATATATTTTTGTATATTTCTTATTTGTGTGTGTGAGTGAAATCAACACAAATATGAGTGTCTTAATTTGCTGGCACACGATTTGATAGCCTAACACTTACTAAATTTCATTTTTATGCTTGATAATATGCCATGTGTGGCCGATAATTACTCAAATTTGATAAATGGTTTGTGGGATGAATTCCAGACACTGAAGGTATTGTGGGTGGGCTAGCTGATGCTAAGCTACCATTCGGGCTGCCAGCATCTAAGTGACAATTCTGTTCGTAAAATTGCCCATCACGATAATGTATCACCGAATTCGGTTGATTTGTGGCACCAATTGATCCCGTATTACCACCTAAATGATTGTTATTGTTGTTATTATTGTTTGTTAGCGATGTTGGTACATTTGTAACCGATTCTGGAGGTGTATCGGGTGGATTCCATCCGCTATGGTGGTGATGATAATTGAATCTGTGAAATAAACATGAATGAAAATTCATTAATGCTTGTTCGTTCACAAAAATTATCTCAAAATTTGTATGTTTAAAACAAATCTGTAAAGTGTCAGACAAATACTTGAGATGCTAAAGAGTAGCATGTATATTATTCGCACAAAATGAAAAATTCGAAAAAAAAAAATTTCTTTTGTTTTGATTTTTCTTTTTGTTTTGATTTTGCTTACCTAGTGATTTCTTCATTCAAATGGTATGGATACGAAGCATGATGCATACGCGTTGAATATCCAGCATTCATTAATGAATCAACGGTGAAACCATTTTCACTTGCTGTTGCCAACTGAGTGGTGATTGGATCATTTGCATATGGATTTAATATTGTATTTGAACCAAATAGATCTTTTGATATTAAATGGGATGAAACCTCTAATCCTGGTTCACGTTTCAAATGATAATGGTTCATATGCTTTGTATCAACACCACCATTTGCCGTCATCAATTTGATTGGTTTAATATCGACGAGTTTATCTTCCATCATAGCTTGACGTTTGATTGTCTCTTCTTTTTCTCTAACCGCATCCTTTTTTTAAAGCGTCGGCGACGCCGTAAAAATGATCCATTATCAAACATTCCATTTGAATCTGGATCCAATGTCCAGTAACTACCTTTTCCCGGTTTTTTATCATCACGCGGCACTTTGACAAAGCATTCATTCAAGCTGAGATTGTGACGAATTGAATTTTGCCAGCCCTGTTTATTGTCGCGATAATATGGAAATTTATCCATTATGTATTGATAGATTCCGTTTAATGTTACTTTACGATCCGATGAATGTTCAATGGCCATGGCTATCAATGCAATATACGAATACGGTGGTTTGACCATTTCTTTATTTTGATGTGGTCCACCGATCGCATAAGCTGAACCCGGATACGCATATCGAGCATATTGATCGTATGCATAATAAGTTGTTGGAGGCATTTGTGGTGCTGCACTTCCGTATCCACCTTGAGTGGCTTGATAGTGACGAAATGAATTTTGATCGGCCATTTCACAATTTCACTGTGAACTTTACTTTAGATTCTCTGCTGTTTATTGTCTAAATTTCTTCGAATTATAATTTTTTTCCAATCAAATGAAAAACTATCGAAATGTTCGCTTTTTTCATTGAATACAAATCGACAAATGTTTATAGGGCAAAAATTCGAGAAAAAAAACAATCGTTGCTTATTTTAAAAAGTCAGATGAGTTTTTACAGTGCGTGTCGAAGATCTGTTTGATTAAGATGAAAAAAAAACAACTAACGTTTGCTTATTTAACTTTGAAATATTAAAAATAATATTTTTGCACGCGACAAAAACAACACATCGTACGAACGATGCAGGACGATGACTGTAAATATGAATGAATATTTTGAATTTAAATAGACATTCTATTGAATGAAAGTTGTTATGAGTTTTGTGCACGCCTTTCTGCTGTGACCCTGTATTTGAACAAGGCATGAATGTGAAAAGAAATTCTCAGCGGCTTGTGATTGGTTGGCTGCACACACGCACACACAATTTGGGCCCGCCCAATCAATTTGCTTCTGCATAGAACACTCAATCGACGCTTCTCATCCAAAAACAATGACGTGAACCCTATCGAATCGAAACAGCTGCGATAATTTTTTCAAATCCATTACAAAGGTCTGAATTCTGTAATGGTCCCATAAATTATCCATGCAATTGAGAAATATATATATTCATATACGTTTATGCATAATGTGATGTACATTTTGGTGGGTAAAGTGAAATTCATTTGGTATTGGATTATATTGGATGGAAAATAGACGACAGTTTCGATCGCTGTTAATTTTTCTTCTTCAGCGTATTTGCTGTTTATTATGCATAGATTTTGTGGAAATTTAAATTGGATTGTTTTTTCATTCAAAATCGAAATAAAGAGATTATTGATCGTGAAAAACTCGTTCTAATGGCTTTCAAATACAAGATATAAAATTATAGAAAATTTTCTTTAATCCACGTGTTTCATGAATCGATGGGCTTATTTCCTCAGGTGAAAAAACAAATTATTATTATGGTGTAATTTTTTAGTCTCGGCTATCAATATTGAAATCGAGATATTTCAAAATATCGGGCTCTTGCAATCTGAGTAATCTGGACATAATATTGTTCCTAATGTTCCGGTATTTTAAAATGATTCTTACGGAATTTGAGAAGGGCAATTGTGAAGGTGCTGGAGACATTTTTTTTATTGAATTTTTCTCATCGCATTATTTTGATATTTTTTAGACTACATTCATAATTACCAATAACCGATCATCAAGCTCCTTAATGGACTTAAAATTGTTTTTTTTTCTTCTGTTTATTCGTTGATGTTTTTCATTTCTTCAATTAAACCAAATGATATTATGTTAGTTTTTTTGTTGTTATTCGAACGAAAATATATTCTTACCTTTAGTTTCCGATAATAATATATGAGGAAGTAGTCGATTGACTGGTGCCAAGAGCCATAAACAAACGTATCCAAACAAACAATCCAATGAACCAGACCAAAACTATGAAATTGAAATTAGCATAGCACATTGCTTGGTTAACGCATAAAGGAAGCAATAAAGGAAAAGTGTCGTTTACACATAAGGGAATTTCCCAAGCAAACATTTCAAATGTTCAACAATTTGGCTGTTTGTAGACGAATTGTTGATCTTCAATGAACATTTTCACAGACGCCGATGGTTTTGCGAATTTTTTTTTAATTTTTTTTTATGTGTCGTCGCCATTGAAATATATCCATTGGAATGGCTCTAAATTTGGAATTATTGACGGAATGCATTGTTATAACAATCGACAGTACGCGAACACACACGTCAATAGCTGTTCATTAGATGATGTTTGGATAACGAAGTAATCAACCACATCCACTAAAGAAACTGAATTCAAACAATTTTTACTTTCGGAAAAAAAATAATTGTGAGATGCATATTCGAAAATGATTTGCATTAAATGCCTTAAAAACAAAAGCATGATGAATGATCGTTAAAGTAAATTTGAGTCGAAGAAGTGCGCTGTGTGCGTCTATCAAATATTAAGCATTCTTACATCTGGCCACCAAATCTGGCATTGAATATCTGACTGATTATTCCCTGGTATTCTCGGCTATGGTGGCATTACACTAGCCAATCACAGAATGTTAAGAAATGAGGAGAAAAATGATTCCAACAATAATAATGAAAATAACAATAAATTGATGGCCATTCAGTGGGCTCTTCTGTATAAACCACCGAACTTTAATTTATTCTAATTGTATCGATTGTCGGTGAGCATGCATCTTTCTCTCACTCTCTCTCTCTCTCTCTCTCTCTCTGTATTTAGCCCTAAAAATAACATTAACACATTAACCACCAACAACGCAATTGACAAGCTGGCCAAATGTTAAAGTATTGAAAGACACACGGCGAATGAAAGTACATTCATTGGAAAAAAAGGAATAACAAGAAGAAAACTTTTACCTATCAAAACAACACTATAAGCGATAAAAATAACATTGAACGTCAAAAGGACTATTGAACGATCCAAAAAGAGAAAGAACGTTTCATTTAATATTTTTTTGTGTCTTGTTGTGGGTTTCTTTTCTCTCTCGTAGCGAGATAATCACGTTCATTTTTATTTACTATTTCGTCCGTTGATTTTCATAGGTGAAAAGTGTCCAATTGATGGCATGACCAGTACAAATGATGAACAAACATTGGGACAAAATAAGAAGCGACAAATTTTGTCATTGAAACGATGTATTTATGTGAATGAAACAAAAATGAGTATAATTTGATTCAGCCGAATGATTTTAAGAAATTCAGGAGAAATAACAAACTTGTCAACGGCCAACATTCATAATTTGGACCAAAAAAATGACTGTTCAATTCTTAAACTAACAACCGACAAATTTACGGATTCTTTTGTTCAAAGATTTTTCCTTTTTCGTTTTTTTTTTTTTTTCTTTATTCTTTGAAACACGCACACGTTGAATAAGACGACATTTTAATCAACATTTTTCCATTCAATTTGTGATTGTTTGTCTTTCGAAATGCACTTTTCGCCAGTCACACTCATAACTAATTTCCGAAAAATTGTCAGTTAATCATTTTCAAGCATTTTGAAGAACCGATCGATGAATAGAATTGGAAATGATGATGAAAATTCAATGTGGATCATTGGACCATTCAACATTCAACATCATTCATAAATGCACATATTGTGCGATAAGGAGCAAAAAAGAGGCAAAAACCAACTTATACATGGAATATACATACAATATGTAAGTATAGTGTGTAGTGTGTAGTGTTGTCTTGTCCACATCGTTTTTAATAATAATATTTTCTTTTCATTCAAGTTCCATTGGATTATGGATACTTGGATAAACACTTGAACATATTGGATGTATTTTACGTGGAACTAGTGAAAATGTGTGCGGCTTTAGTTAGCATTGCACATTTGATTACTGTTTACATTCATTGGAAATTTCTGCATTGAAATAACACGGGAGATGAAACGAATATGAAAAACGAAACTGCGTTCGGGCCTGCAATTCAATATGTTCAATAGATTCGATCATAATCGGGTCAGATGCTCTATACGGGGGCCAATTGTTGTATATTTTATGATTGCTGCTTATTGTACACATTGATGTTTCGATTGAATCGAAATATGTCATATGGAATGCATAAAATGCAATGAAATTTATTAGTGAAAAATATATATGGGATTGACTCAATGCAAAAGTCAATGTTGCTCATAGAATAAATGAATTAGATTAAATAGCTATATTCGAATTGGTTGCAAATCTTGTTTAAAAAATACTTTAATCGGCATTCAGTTTTTGTTCCGGTCTTTCTTAATCGGGTCCAACAACAAAAAGGAATAAAGAAAGTAAAGAAAAATAGTTTTTACCGAATGAACGGTGGCCACAATAGCCACCGCAAAATGGAGAAAACAAAACTAAAGTCCATTGAATCCGATGTAAAAACAGACGAAACATTCAAAAAGTAGGAAAAGAAAAAAGTCGCACAGCCAAGCCAATGGACCAGAAAAGATAAAAGAAGAATGAGAAGAATAAAACATACAAAAAAGAAAAAAAAAGAAGAAAAAAAAAATAAACAAAATACTAATAATCTGTCAAGTCAATGTTTTGATTTCATTTTGACCAATGTTTACTCACCTGAAATAAAAAGGTTGAGCATGATTTCGACTGTGTTGTACATTTCATGGGCACACACTTGAACTTGTCAAAAAGATCCGATTGAACATAAAATGTTCACACATTCCATCCATTCATCCATCAAACTGACTAATGCATTTGCAATACGGCCAAATGTTGGACTGCAAAATTTTGTCCATTTGTGGCTTAAAAAATTCTTTTTCAATAAATCCAGAGAAGCCCATATGATTTACATTTTAATTGTGTAAATTCACATGCAATGTATTTATAATTTTGAGATACCATGTACTACTATATGCACTATGCATATGAATGATGCGTATGGAGCCCATACGAAAAATGACACATCACCAAAAACCACATCTCATCGAAAATGATGCGAAAAGTTGAATGTTTTCACTTCCAAATCACTTTTGAGGTGCATTAACTTTTTAAATCTTTCCATCATGTGCATTGTGCATTGTTTCGCATAGGAAACGTGTGAATTTTGAGAGCCATATGAAAGGGGATTTCCGTATGCATTTTGCAATTTCTGTTGTTTTTTTTTCTCGAAGCAATTGCTTGGTCCCAGTAGAAGAAAAAGGAAGAAACTAAAAATACTGTGAAAATGCATGCAAAAAAAAAACACAAAACCAATGAAATTGTAAGCCTATCTCGTGCGATCGATTTTTGAAAATGTTTATTTTTATTATTGGGAAATTTCGGATTATGGGTTTATCGAAATGGGTTGGGAAATATGAAGCATTTCTTTGTCTGATTAATAGAATAAATAGTTTTATTCAGGGAAATTCGCAATTATGAGGACTTGAATTTGTTAGCAAGTGGGCCACAAAGATATTTAAAAAAGCTCGAATAAAGACTGAAAAGAAATCTCAATACCGTATCGGAGGTCAATAATAATTGTGACGAGCGAATGGAATACGATAAAGTTTTGTTGTTTTTTTCCTTCTTATTTTTGTGTGTATTTTTATTGAAGAATCAAAATAATTCATGGGTAAGGTATTTTCAATATACATTTATATATCATTTTACGATGTAATTTTAATCTCAATAATACCCCCTCATAATTAACGAAGCAATTAAATGCTTTATCTTGCATTCATTTATATTCTGTCTTCTCCCCCATCTATCTTCTTAGTTCTTAGATTAATTAATTTGTTTTTGTTTTCACAATAGAATAATAATAATAATAATAAAGTTGTTTCCATCATAACGGTTCGTATTCTTTGCTATTTGCATGTGAAAATTCATTCAATCATATATTTCCATAAAAGCCGAAACAACAGTATGAAAACGATGATATATCATGCGGACGAATGTTCGTTTATCATTTGCAATTTGGTCGATTTGTCTCTCAATTTCATTTTCTCTAATTTGTAATCCAAAGAACAAAAATAAAGACAAAAACAATAGCCGCTAATATCATTGCTATGAGGAATTTCTTTTTTCGTATTTGATTGCGATAATGACTAGCCTTACGCAATTGTTCGGTTCCTTCGGTTACGAAAACGCTTGTTTGTTCAACGGATGATTCAATCGAATCGATAACAGTACCTTGTTCAAATACTAATGCACCCAAATCTTTGTAGATTTTGTTGACATCAACAATACTTTCCTGTTGGATAAAAAAAAAAACAAAAACAAAAAAAAATAAATATATGTCAATCGATTTGTGCGTAGTGCGCATATAAAATTACACTCGTTAAATATGTGTGGCCATTACCTCTAATTCACGAATTGTTCGTTCTTGTTCTTCTAATGCCTGCAAATCAATGTCCTCTTGTAATTGAGATTGTATTTGTCCACCAAATGGTTGTGACGTTGAAAATGTATCCATAAAAAAGGAGCCTTTGTTGCTGTTATTTTGTGATCCAGGCGGTTTCGGTATCGAAACATTATGTGATCGTGCTTGACGATATTGATTTTTTTCAATGTCAACCGTTTTCTTTTGAACAGCCTGAAATGCTGACACAGCCGCAGCAAATTCATCTAAAAGGCGATCTTTTTGAATTTTCAAGTGACGATCATCGTTTGAATTCACCAAATCCTTTAACATTCCCTCTGTGTCTTTCAGTATTTTTTGTGTATATGTACGCAGTTGGTGCCTATTCACAATCAACAAATTATAAATCGTTCGAAATGTGAAAAAATGAAATTTGAAATTGTCAGCAAAAAAATAACACTCACAATTGCTGTTTGTGATCGGGTGAATCTTGAGCCGTTCCAATTTGATTAACCATACGTTGCATTGTAGAAACTTATTTCAAAAGAAAAATTTAAAAATCGTATTGTTAATGAAATATTTCGAAAAAAAAGTGAATGGAACATAGACTGTTAAACATACCATTTTGGAGTATTTTCTGTATGCTTGTTGCAATGGTTTGTGATAATTTTTGAAATTCAGCTTCATTGCGGACCGTTGATTTGCTGCCTGCTGTATAGCTTGATGCACTCATCCTAAAATTGATATTCAATCTAATTGATTAGCTATGAATATATTTTATTAGCACAACATAAACAAACAAGCTAAAGACATTTAAAATCTGTATCACTTTCCACATAGATCCACATTTAATTAGTTTGGATCTAGTGTGTGAACGTTAATTGGATTCCTTTCAAGTATGAATAATATCTTTTTGTGCGTAATTGTATTGTATTGTAGTTTGTTATTTTATCATAATGTCAACAATAAAGATAAACACGAGGGGACATTTTGTTACATTTACGTGCAAGCTGTTTTGCAAAAAATTTCAAATGATTTTCGTAGCGCAAGAAAAAAATATATTGGAGAATATGAACCGATTCTACATTGATTTATCACGGGACTGATTCAGTGATTCAATTAAAAAATGAACAAATTCCCAAAACGCGATACAAAAATGCAGATAATTAATATAGTGAATGGGCAATTTTTTTTTTCTGTTCCGTTTTCGGCTTTAGCAATCGAATTGTGGACAATGGGAAGGGAAGGGGGGAAACGCGAATGTAGCAATATCAATTTCGTATTTGCTGTATCGATATCCGTTATGGCGGAACCCAAAAATTCTCAGCACGCACATTTATCAGCGTTCAATTTTCACTATTTGCAATATAAATCCATGTCAAACTCACTTGTTTCGCTTGTTTTTCTTTCTTTTTTCTATTCAATTTTTCACTTATATTTGCACTTCGTTTCTACGTGTATTCATCGAAATATCAAAAAAATCAATCAATAATTTATTTGATTATTCACAACTGAACACCTTTCATTAGAAAGATCACAATGTTTGATGAATTCTTTCGTAAAACTCTCAATTCAATTGAATAATGTTTATTTTTTTATTGTTCGAAAGTAAAAAAAAAAATATTTCTCTTGTCTTGTTGTCTATGACAGAATAACATCGAACAATATGCAATTTGTATGAGTCAGATATGACAGTTCGCACGCCAACAATACATCTGTGCAAGCAAAATGTTCATAGAGTTACACCATTTGTGAAATTTGAATAAATTAATCATCCGAAATGGTATTTGTTTTCAATTGATTTAATTTTGGTGTTGTTTCAATTTTTTAAAGTTTTCTCTTAACTCAATCAAAGTGACAATTAACTCAATTTCTTAGAAGAAATCGTCCAAAACTTTGAGCAGCACCATCTGTCGGAAATTCGGTCAAATTCGCAATGGGAATTTGACGAGCTCGTACTTGAAATGTTAACAATGACATAAGCACTAAAGTCGCCTGATAGATTCAAATACTTAACCTCTGATGAATACGGCATTCAAAGAGAAGAATAAAACACAAACAAACAGTCAACAACTGCAACTGTGCGGCATTTACGAGTTCCATAGATTTTATAATTTAGTTTGACAACTTGAAGATGTCATCGCCAGCATTATCACCCGAATTATCAGAGAAAAATAAAAAATATGATCGTCAATTGAGGTAAGTAGCGTGATTGCAATTTGTTGACCGGCAAGCCAATGAATGATGATTTTTATTTTTATTTTTTTATTTTCAGATTGTGGGGTGAACATGGACAATCTCTTCTGGAAGCCGCTCAATTATGTTTGGTTAATGTGACGGCATTCGGTACGGAAATTTTGAAAAATATCGTTCTTCCTGGAATTGGTGGCTTTACAATTGTCGATAGTGGCATTGTTACAGAAGAAGATGTCGGTTGCAAGTATGACACAATTACCCGAATCGCAAATATTAAACGAATGGATTCAACATGAAAAAAAAAAAATTAAATAAATAAATAATTATTTTTTTGGTAGCTTTTTCTTTGATTCGAATTCGATTGGTCAATTGAAGGCCAAATGCAGTATGCAATTGTTGCAGGAAATGAATCCAGATGTGAGCAGCGATTATTTGGACGAAAGTATTGAAACGATATTAAGCAACAATCCGGAATTTTTTAATTCATTCAAAGTTGTGATCGCATCATCGTTAAAAGAGAAAACATTGATTATGTTATCCCGTTTACTTTGGACGAAGAATATTGCATTTGTTTATTGTCGATCAATTGGTTTTATTGCAATGACACGATTACAATTCAAAGAGCACGCCGTTGTTGAAACACATCCCGACAATAAACAATGGGATTTACGGCTCGAACAACCGTTCGAGTCATTGGAAAAATATTTAAATGTACGATTGACATTTCTATTATAACAATGTTTTCGATATTATTATTTTTTCCCCCCTTTCTAATAGTAAAAACTTAATTCAGATTTTTGTTTTAATCATTTTTAGAGCGTTGAATTGAATCATAAAGTGCCATGGATTGTTGTAGTCTATAAATTCCTGCAAAAATGGCAGAATGAAACTGGCTTAAAGATTCCCACCAATTACAAAGAGAAATGTGCCCTGAAAGAGATGATCCAATCCGGTATGATGTGAATCGACCAAACATTTAGTTGTCGAGCTACAATTTTTCGAATTTCCCTTTTTTTTAGCAATTACAAAAGAAGAGGAAAACTACGAAGAAGCGGTCAAAGCAATAAATTCCTGCTTCGGTGGAGGTAAACCAAATTCAATTCTATTGGACATTTTGAATGATCCAGCTTGCGTTAATTTGACAAAAAACGTAAGAAATATGATGATTTAATTATTATTACAAAATATGAATTATTTAAATGTGTAACGTTCTTTTTTTACATTACCTCGTACCTAATGTAGTCAAACATATTTTGGATTTTGGTTCGATCGGTGAAAGACTTCATGGAACACGATAACGATAATTTTGTTCCATTAGCTGGTATAATTACAGATATGACCGCTGATACAGACAACTACATCAATTTACAAAACGTTTATCGCCAAAAGGCATTAAACGATGCTGACTCAGTTTATAAACGGGCACAGCAACATTTACAAGAATTAGGTTTATCCAATGATTTGATCACCGATAAAGATGTGAAATTGTTTTGTCGTGAATTCACATCGATATCTTTGTTACGTGGCTCATGCATTGCCGACGAATATGAAAAACCACCGGTCAGTGTAATTGCTAGCGAAATCGAAGCTGGTACAAGTTCTGCAATGTCAATATATGTTGCTCTACGAGCATTAAACAAATTTGAATCAGAGCACGGAACATCACCGGGTGAAATTTATGTTGAATCAGATACGGCACGAATTAAATCGATTGCTTGTAAATTTCTCAATGAATGGGGAATTTTGACACCATTTAGTGATGAATGGGCACATGAATTATGCCGTTATGGTGGTGCCGAAATACATTCCGTTTCAGCATTTATGGGTAAGGCGACAATCACTCAATTTGACATGATATTTTTTTTTTTTTCATTATCATTTTATTGTATTTTGTGTTTTCTTTCAATTCAAACAGGTGGCTGCATTGCACAAGAAATCATCAAACTGATTACGAAACAATATAAACCAATCAATAACACATTCATCTACAATGCAATCACATCCGAAACAGCCGTCTTTAAACTGTAACCGAACTGAAAACAAATAGCGAAACAAAATGAACAAATTCGATTTGATTCTTTTTTTTTTATTATTATTATTATAAATTATAATGCTTTCTTCCTTTCCATCTTTTCTTACCCTTATTTGTTGAAACGAGATTCGAAATAAATAAATTTGCCGTTTTTAAAACGACAACCTGACGACAAAATGACTGTGTATATTGTATATTCTCATGTTTGCAAATTGAATTTCAATAATAATTAAACGATTGTTGTGTACTGTGGTGCTTCCGATACTTGTTGTAACGTAGAAATTTTCGTTGGATTGTGTCGAATGGATGGTGAACGCAGCGGGTGATCGACATAATCGTTTTTATTTGAATGCCAGAACATCCATGACGTTCGAGTTGATGGTGATGTTGGCACGGCCGTATATATTCCGTTCTACATATAAAATAACATTTTTAGAGTTGGATAAAAATCCGTATAAGAAAAGAGAAAAACGAAATGTTTCATAGCCATTCCGAACAAGACTTGAAGACTCACCTTATTTTGTTTTTGTATTGTAAATGGACGTGTACTCCATTCTCTTTGGCGTTGCGCTTGTTTTTGTTGCCAAAAAATGAACAATGACAACAGAATCGCAACAAATATTAAGGTCGTACATAAACTAATTAACACTATTTGATTATTTTTAATGGTTAATGTGACTGGAATGGTGCCTAATATTAGCAACATTACGATAATCGTTGCTACAAATATACCCAAACGATAGCACCCATATTTTCGTTCTGTTCATAGAGAAGAAAAGAAAAAGAGGAAAAAGAATAAAATGGTCGTGTTCAATGTTTAAACGAAGAGGTGTTGATTATAATCAACATTATTGTTATAAATTATTATTATTATTATTATTCATACATATGACGATCATACTCATTGATCTGATTGCAATAAAGTGTTGTTAGAGAAACGGGACTTCTACCGTTGCTAAAATATTGGAAAAATGATGCGCATTCAAATAATCAATGCGTAAATTTTCGCTCTTAAGCTAATAATAAGTGTAAATTACTCTTGGCCATCTGTTCAACATCGAGAGTATCAAATGTATTCAGCATTCTAGTTTTTTTGCAACAACAAAAAATCTAAAAAAATGTTATTGAATCGTAATGCAACTGCATATTGCATGCCACATTTTAAACGACTTGAGGATAAAGAAATACGTGCACGAGAACACGCACTATGCATCGATTGAACGAAAATTAGCAACGATTGTCGAATGTAACGATTTTATTATTATTATTTCACATAATAATTTGTACACCAAATAATAATAAAACAAATGTTTTTATTTTATCGTTATATTAATATTTAATATTCAATGGGTCCTCCAAGGTGATTAGGCTCACTCAGTCAGAATGTATTATTATTGTTGCATTGCATTATCATTTTAACGTTATTATTTGTAGTTGTTGCATTTTTTTTTTGCTATATTTCGTTGCAAGCGAATTGAATTACAATATCGAATATTGAATTTGGTTGAGAGAACATGTATCCAATCGATTAAAATCGTCGAATATGTTATTTTTTCGGTTGAATAGGTGTAGAAATGACCTTTATTGTGATAGCTTTATAGAATGTAAGCCAGGTCGATGGACGGGTTACTAGACTTTTTCTTACTGTCACCAACAATGGAAATTTGATTCGATCTTTGGGTTAATGTCATAATGAAATTTTTCAGTATACATTGAATTAACTCGAAAAAAAAAACACAATGCCCCGGCTATTAATCACCAATCACACATGCAACCACAATCAATTGAATTTTATATTTAATCATCGATATTTTAATGCCTTACCAATGACAATAATTTCATTGTCGCTGCTAACATATCTTGAATTATTATCAACATCATTTGATCGCCCGCAACTGAAACAGCAACGACTTTTTCCAGTTAAACACATTTTTATCATATTATTTTGACGATATTTTCAGCAATTCGACGTTAACATGGCATTGCGTTATGTAGATGAGATCGATTGCAGCAATTTTCTAATATAAACCAAATTTTTTTTTTGTCACAGTTCGTTTGTTTTGTTTGTTTTTTTTTTATTCATCAACACACCTTCCACTGAACGTTTATCACTAAGACTCCGAAGAAATTTAAATTAATGTTTTAAATTCAAATGTGGAACTTTTGGTTTGAATTTCAATTCAGATATAACCGTTCCAGGCATGTAAACGAGTGAATGTATGGTAATTTACTGAATAAAGTCTAGAAAGCAAGAGCCACACAAGACACCGATTAGGTTTCAATGACGCAATTACGTTGTATATTTGTTTCTCTTCCAACTTTGTTCTTTCTTGTCGGTGTCGATTTGAATTTTACAGTAAATTATTTTGTAAAGCAATCGGTACGTTTCCACATTGTCTACCAACAAACTGGCACATATCTTTTTTCATGTCGTTCTTTTTCCGTATTTGACGTTTGTTATTGTGTGCTATGTTATCCGAAATTTCATTCTAATTCTCATCGTATTCTTCTTCTTTCTTAAATCGAAATCTTCTGCGATCGGTCAAACAATCAACAATCTAATCCAACAGTCTATTCAAATTCGAATAACTCTTTCATGTCGCACTCACGATACCGAAGAAAAAAAAAACAAATTCTTTACCTTCTTTCGTTTTACATAAATATGGAAACGACGAACCAAACCGAACTAAACCGAACCAAACGAACCAATGTGAACTATTACGTCTTGTTTAAGTCATTTATATGATCTCGCTGTTGCTTTATTTTCGATGTGCTCACAACTTACACTTTACGTAAACATTGTAAATTTACTATTTTTCGAATGATTCCCTTCGTCGACACACATGGTTCAACAAACAGATATGATAAATGCGCGTAAGAGTGTGCGTATGTTTGCATCAATTGCATAAATGAATGAGCATAACTGATGAGAAACAGGTATTTTGCGATTTATTAAATAAAACCTATAGTAGTAACTGGACTGAATTTTAAGTGTTAACACCAACACATTTATTCAATGCAAAAGTATAAATATAACAAATATTTTCAGTTGGGCAAACGGTGATGGATAGACGGAATGCAGGCGTTTTTTAAGTTGGCGCTTTATTTCATGTGCTTGATATGATCAAGCATGGAATGTTTATTGTGTATGTTAAATGTTTAACTATCGCTTATCATTATCATGCGTTGACCTATTTTCCGAAAAAAATCCAATATTTGTTATTTGTTCGAGTCAATATTGTCAATATTCTGCTTTTGTTTAGATGAAGTTATTATAATTTTTTTTTTCGGTTTTATTTTTCTCTCCAATTAAATTTTTCATCTTTTCTCATAGAGAAAATAATGTAAAGTTTTTTTTTTTAACTATTTCCAATGGAATTTTCCCATCAATATTTAGCCTTTGTATCCCGTATACGACATTCCAACTCCAGCAACGGAGCTATCTTGTTCATTTCCCCTTATATTATTGATAAGATTAGTGATTCTGTTTCCATTTTCTGAATCAGCTGTATTTCCGGAGGAGAAAGAAATATTTAAGTGTTTTTTCTTCTTTTTTGATGACAAAAAGCGATCCAATTCATTTCGTGTTACATTCTTACATGCAATATATTGACCATTTGGTCCAGCAAATGATGGAGCTGCCCCACCTAAACCAAGTGTACCATAGCCCGGTATAATCACAGGTTTGTGTTCACAAAGCGGATATGGAGAGCAACCTTTACGTTCTGGTCTTGCAGAACACAAACTCATCATTACGACGATCAAAAACAATTCCTAAATTAAATCAATCGAAACGAAAAAGTTAATAATTTAATTGTCTGTTGACTTACCATTTATTTATTGATTTCTTACTTTGAACATTTTGGAACAGAGTTGCTTTGCTAAACTCAACGTTTATCAATATTTCAACGACAAATTTGAATTGAATCATTTGAGTGCATTCGGTTTGCTTTTATATATCCGACGGATATTCAACGTCCATCCAGTGATCGAACTTTCTTTCTTCACCGTAGAGTTCAAAAATTCACATAATTATTTTGATACATATTCATCATTCACTTTCATTCCGATCAACTTTCATCGATTTTGTAACAATATTATTTTTGATTTTGTTGTTTGAATCCAAAGTGTCATCGAACTTTTTTCAAGGGGAATTTCTCCAATTTGAATCACACTACAAATTACTAGATATTTTCTCGAATGAAGCAAATACACATCAAAATTTCGAATATTTTCTTATCAATATTCGCATGCGAATATAAATAGTCGTAATATTCCTGATGACTAAAATCACATCACTTATCGCTAACCAACAAATTTTATGAATGTCACAAATTTATCGCAAATATTTTGAAAATAGTGAAATTTATGTTGGATATGTTTAGAATTCAAAGAAAATTGATTAATTAATAAGCAGTTATTCATTTCGAAAAGTTCTCATAGACAATTTTCAACATTTGGCTATTTAGTAAAAGCATATACCAACCATAACTATATGATACTCACCATTTAATTTGTGTTTGGCTCAACATGACTTTCTGGACACCGAGCTATATAGAACAAAATGTTTGAATTGAAACTCATTTGAATTTTTCTTTTTTTCTTTATTATTATTTTTTTCGATTCGCCGTTTGTCGACGACGTTTGTTAAATGGGGTAATATGTAATTCTTTCATATATTTTTTTTGTTTTGTTTTCTTAAGTGAACGTATCTGTGCTTATAACTCAATATTTGGTTTTAGTTTTTGTTTTCATTTCTCATTCAAATTCAAATATCGTTTTACATTATTTATTTATTTATTTTTTTGTATTAATAATAATAGTTTTTTTTGTTTTTCATTTTCATTTTCTGTATGTAATTCATAGTTCATATGATCTAAATTTATAGATGATCAACAAATTGTCGATTTCGATTCCGTTGAATCGATATCTTTGTCTCTATTTTTATAAGTTATAACTGTAAAATGTGAAATGATAAAAACTTAAAATGATAATAATCATAATAAAAATGTGTTTATATTTTGTGATTTGGTATGACTTAATATGCGCGATCTGATTTCATTTTTCTTTTGATTGTTCAAAATTTGCGTCTAATCTCTCATTGTATTCTGTGTTTCTACCATTCAATTTGTGTGTCTGTTTGTGTATCTGTGTTTTGGATGTTTGGTATATGGTTGTTGGTAATGCATATACATGTAGATTAAACAAATAATCGATGTTCGCTCGAGTAACACGATATTTTTCAAGCTTTGTAGCAACGTTTTCTTTTTTCTGAACAAGGGGGTGGCATCGAACATACAAATAATGACATTTGACTATCTCATCTACCAAATAGCAGATTAAAACCATTGAACGTATTTTCTCGCGCAGATTTTAATCAATTCAGCCAACTTTGAAATGCTAAAATTTACATTACCTAAATCGATGTGCTAGTACCACCAAGTGAATTCAATTGGTTCAATTTAGAAATAATATTCATATCATTCTGATTTCTAAAAAATGAAGCGAACCAACAGCATATTCACTTCTCATGTCAATTTCATTGTATCTCTTAAGTAAGTGTCATCGTTTGATTGAGTTGTCGCAGCTCTCAGCTGTCAATTCATTAAACACACTCATTTTAAACATGTCGACCTCCATGATTGAAGGAGAAGAAGAAGAAGAAGAAGTATTGTTAACATGTAGTGCCACCCCATGCTCTGAACTAACAAATTCATCTCATTTGATTATTGTTTAATACTCAATACAAAAATGAACTGATTGTAACAGCATTTTCGGCCACATGCGGCACATGCAAAATTCATTGTCGCAAACGAAAACAATAAAATGATTATTTATTAATTGGTCGCTCCATCATCGAATTAAAAAGGTATGCATTATTTGATGAATACGATTATCAACTGGTTTATGGACTAAAACTTTTTTTTCTTTTCATTCACATTTCGAAATAGAACCATTGCAACGTATAGTTGTCACTTGGCTTGCACTAATTTGCTAGATTTTTTTGGGCCATGTGCGCAAGAAAAAAATCGGATAAGATAGTTAAGATAGAGAAAAATAAAGAAATAAAGTCGTGTACATAACATCTCTGCAACAGGATATTTCCCTGAATTGACCACATTTGTTGCGGGCCAAGTGGCCAACAAATGAAAAATGGTCCTTTAAGAGAATGACCATTGGAGAATGGTTGCGTTTTATAGAGACTTTACTGTAGATTGGTATAAATATAAATGATAAATTTATATTTATCATTTTGGTCAATTTAACGAATCAATATTTTCAATTTTTTTTTCTTTTTTATGTCTTATTTCATTTGCATCGAAAAATTTATGCCAAATTTATTTCATTGAATGTTATTTTGCTCGTGCACAATTATTTTTAATGTATGATAAAAGTAATCGATTGAATAACATAAACATTTAAATTTAAGATTTTATTAGTTGAAAGTGAGATTAGGTCCCTTCATATATTTATTTCGAATTCGGAACCGTTTTTCCTATTTATTATAACTACACAATTGTTTTGGAAGCCATACAGTTGTGTTCATCGAAAACGAAATCGAAATTATTGAAATTATTGCGGATCATAAACAATTACGAATTTTTTTTTTCATTATATACGTTCACGATAATTTCTTAAAATACGTAACAATTGACAATCAATCAATCAATCGCGTTTTATCGAACGAAACAATCATATTCATGATAAAATGAAAAATTCATCTTAAAAGAAAATCGTCAAACAAACAATAAAATCGAAGTTCTTTTGTCGAATGTAAAATTCGTCAAGAGTTGTGAGCTCAAATTGTATGTTGGATGTTAGAATTGGGCTCTTATTTTGCATATTTATGAATAATTCGGTCGGATGTGTTCGATAAAAAATTGAACATGTAAAAAATAATGATAATTCGGATTGAGTCGAACGGTTTACGCGAAGGTTAAAACGAAAAACGGGTATTTTACACATGAATCGATTACAATTATTCATTTTCATTTAATAGTTTAATATAAAATCTATAATAAATGTGGTATTTTCTGATCGATTCCGGAACTTCAGAGCACTCGAAATTGAGCAATTGTATGAAATGTATTAGAAGTGTTTTCTCTCAATTGCAAACCGGCTTATACTTTTTATTTGGCTCATAATTACCAAATGTTGCCCTGTGAAATCACAAGAACTGTAATACTTATAATTTTGTTTGACGAATCATTCACTTTTCATTTATCCTTGTGATAATATTTGTATTTATTTTTTTATCTCTTTCATTGTAAAATGTATATTTATTTTTTTTTTAATGGATTCGCGTTATTTTGTTTGAAATTGAATATAATAACGATTATTTCACAGAAAGGGAGGATTAGGAAGGGTGTGTGTCAATATGGAAACCATTTGTGAGATTTGTTTTTCTCCTTCTTTTTATTCCCTATGAAACGTTAGCGGTAAATAAGAATAAAATTAATAAAATGAATGCCAGAGAACGTGTATTTTTTTATTTTTATTTTGGCACATGAGATTTTGGAAAATCGGAGTGAACATTTAATTCGAAAAATGTTACAAATAAACTGCAAAATTCGAAAAAATTTGGCTTTATTTCGTAATCAACTAGTTTTCAGTCGAGAGAATAGATTGTGTGAGTAGCTCAAGTTGATTGAAGAAAAACTGAAATGAAATAAGGAGATTGGCCTTCGATATCCGCTATTATTGTATTGTATTACAAGCATAGAAGAAATGCTTTGCGGAACTAAATCAGATTTTGGCTTTTCATCGCTCTTTTTTCTTCTTCTGCTTTTATTGATTTAAGATGGGAGAACAACAAACAACAATTCCTGATGATTTTTACCATCTTTTTCGCAGAGCAAAAAAAAAAACATAGGAGCCATACGAGCGGTGATAGTTCATTGGATTTTCTTTCGTTCAGCAATAAAAGTTATTAAATAATGGTTTTATTTATTTATTTAATTCATATCATTCGATTTTAAATAGAAGTCTATTTAGTGCTTTGGTTCAAACTATCATTATTATTCGGGAATACATATTTTGATGAGGGACATTGAAATAATTTACCAAAAAAAAAAAAATTTAACAACAATCATTTTCATATATATTCACATATGAATTCATCTATTGAAAATGAAAATATGCATTTTGGAAATTTTTCTCCCAATTTTGTTCAATGAGAATGTTGGAAAAAAACAATATCATATTTATGTGTTATTTGGTGTAGATATCGATTCGATTTTTCGCCAAATATTAATGTCATAACTGTACGGGATGAACGGTAAACGAGGACTTAGGCGTGCATTCTGATACACAATTATTATGTGTGCGTCTGTGTTTGTGTTTGTTTTTGTTTATGTGTATATTGTATATGAGATATGAAAAAATGACATATTTCTTAATATATATTTTAATATGCACAATGCGTTCAATGTGTTAAGAGCGGTATTTTACTCGATAGATGCTCATCAATGGCTGGCCAATTGCTCAAAAGTGTAGAAATTCCAAATTTCTGTGGTCAGAGCTTCATTTTTAACGAATTTTTGTGGCATATCTAAATTTCAATCGTGATTCATTCTACTTTCGTACACATTTTGTATAATTTCATATTTTATTCTCTTCGTTTTCTCAATTTTTTTTATGATAACATTTATCGGTAAGGATTTTTTTTTCTATTCAAATACAAACACAAGTGTAAACTGATTGATTAATATGGCCCTTGGAGCACTTTTTTTTTTGTTCATTTAATGATTCAACCTTTCGTTTTTCTTCAATTTTTCCTTTTGCTTTTCAATTCATGAATTATCTACGAAAATTTATTTCCTATTTTTATTCTCATTGTGATGCACAACCATCTTGAAGCCCGACTGGACCTAAAAATGGATTCTATTCATCGAATTAAAAAAAAACAAGCTATTTCAAGAAAGAAGTTGAAACATACATTGTTCTCTCTCTTTCTTTCTGTCTCTCTTTTTTGTGGGCTACTTTATTTTTCATCATTTTGCTACGGACTCAACTAGTTTAGTTTGAGTCTAGGTTCCTCAATGTCTCAATAATTTTTTGTATCGGTTTTTTTTCCATTCTAAAGTTAAACCAAATGTGTGCTCGCGTATGGAATGCTTCGGATAACGTTGAATTAATTGTGTAATTTCCATTCAATGTTCATTGTTTGGCACCAGCTATTTTTTGAAACGTGAAATTAACTTGAAACATCATATTTTTGAAATGTTCGGGAGCATTTTAGTGCTCAAGCCGATTTCATGATTGAATACTGTGCCAAGGGCCCACTACTATGTCTGTCCGGACATTCTTAACTATATTGTTGTTGTTTTTTAATGAAGAAAACGAAGACTGAACGAAATAAGTTCGTGCATAGATTGAAACAAATGGTTTTAGTCACGATCTTAACATTTCATTCTTCCGGCTGACATCTAGTGCTAAAGTACATGGCCTACGGCATATTATTCATTCAAATATAAAGTGTATCGTTGCCGATAATCGGTTGAATACATTTGTGTGCTCATGAATTGTGTGTTTTTGTTCTCATTTGATTTTGTTTTCTGTGATTTTATTCGCTCCAATTGTTTGCTAACTTTGGAAGATCTATATTTGTGTAAAATTAGTTTAAATATAATTCTCTCCCTCTCTCTTCATTTTGAATCTTATTTAATTTTTCCATTTTCCATTTATTTCACTATTACATATTTATTTTTTTTTTCATTTTGTTTATAAAATATTATATTCGATATCAATCGTTCGCTAGATTCGCAAATAAAATTGATTTTTTGTTTGTGTGTTTGTTTGGTTTTGTTTTGTTTTGTCATATTTCGTCTATTCTCTTCTTTGTAAAACATATTCAATAGCGTAAGAATGTATTGTGTCACCCATCGAATTTTAAATTTTTAATTCCTCACAAAAAAAAAAAAATTCAAATGATAAATGCCATCAATTTTGGGTGAAAAGATAAATAAAATGCAATCATCAATCAAATAGATAATTAATAATTTTATAAATACATATATTTATTAACAATAAATCGATTAACACTCGCTAATGGGTAAAAATTTAACATCCGATTTTTAATCGAGAATCCACGGTTTGTTTATTTTTATTTGGTTTTTGCATTTTGCACTTTGCATATTTATTTATTTATTTATTCATTTTTTTTTTGTTCAATGGAAAAGAAACAGTTTTTTGTTGTTGTTGTTGTTTCAAGCGATTCCACTTTACTTCAGAGAAGTGAAAGCGAACGGAAGATTTTGCCCAAAATTTTTTTGATCTTCCCATTTGATTTGAACATCAATTTTCCTTTATAATTCTTTCGATCGCTTCGACTTCGTTGAATTGTCCATAATTTTTTCTAATTTTATTTATTTTATTTTTTTGTTCACTTTTTTATTCAATTTAATTTCTGTTTATTTTTTAATTTTTATTTTTTTGCAAACAAAATACCAAAAGTGCATTTGTCACGATGAATACATGGCATTGAGATTTTCCATCCACGATTTTCACCGATGTGACGTGTACGTGTGTTCATCCATTTGAACTGAATTTTTCGGTTCTGTATTCGAAGAGATGAATTGGTTTGATGAAAAAAATAGAATTGAAATTTTCAATATGATGACAATAGTTTTCGGTAATTCTTTGTTCAAACCGTTGTTGTTTACGTATTCCGTGTGGGTGTTTGGATCTTTCTGCATAATTATATTTCCGTTTTGTATGAACAAACCATAGTAGCTCATTCAATTTATTCTATCGAATATTTTACCCATTTAAAAAACCAGAATCCAAACACTTTCTCATTTGAAATTCATATTTTTAGTCTTCTTCTTTTTTTTTTTTTTTTTTTTTTAAGTAGAAGAAAAGTTGAACTTCTCCTCAGCCATGCAATTGTATTCTTTTGTTTTAGGTAACATTCTTCAAAAATCGAAAGTACAATCGTTTCGCATCCCCTTTGGCCATGACTCACGGTTCAACAATCAGAGTGTTCTTTTCATTTTCTTCATCTTCTCTCATTTCCTTTTTTGCCATCATTAAAATACTATTCTTGTGCATCCAATATATACATTATCTTATATTGTTGGAATTTTCTTCTTTTCTGTTTTGTGTGTGTGTTTAGTGTTTCTGCCATAACAATCTAGCAAACTATTCAGAATTCAGAATCAGCTTCAAATGGATTTCATTCGATGTTTAAAACGTTTTTATCATCTTGTAAATAGTCCAGTAAAGTTGAAAAAGAAACACAAAAGATTTTCCATATTGAAAGAAGAATCGTCTAAAAGCTACAAATCAAATCTACAAACTGAATAAAAAAAACAGAAGTGGCTTAAATTTTTTGGATGACTTTTTCATGGCCCAACATAAAATTACGAATACATTCACACACACACACACACACACACACACACACACACACACACACACACACACACACACACACACACACACACACACAACTAAC